>JARQZK010005121.1:2500-85000 GCA_030704885.1 Cynegetis impunctata | reverse complement strand
TAGAGGTATTAAGACGCATTTCTAATCGAGAAAACACAATCACGTCTGAAAATAAGTAAATAGAATGATTCATCCTAAGACCAAGCATTCAGTTATGATAAATTATATATACACACTACTTCAGGTAGACAAACTTGCAGACAGAACATATGAGGAACCTATAGGGCCAATGTGCAAGTCTCTAGGTTGTTTCCTGTCAAAAACCACAGCATTTTCCTGAAAAGTACACATAAACGTCAGTATTTGGACACTATAACCAACCATGTGACCTACAGGCCAAGCGCACCAATTTCTATCCATCTAGACTCTAGAGGCGATGCAACACTACATCTGCCTAGCACATATTATAACCCTGAGTAGAGACAATCGAACAGCAGGGGTTTCATAATGAATCGGCCTGAATTCGGCAGTCTTTAGCAAAATGAGTCAGATTTTGAAGAATCGTGAAGTTCCATATGCCTCAAGAGGAAGTCATACGAGGCATGCAATTTCTCAGCTGCTACATAAGACCTTAAAACAACAAGTTCAACTGTTCATGGCGCAGCTTAATTAAGAGTCTACCAAAGAAAAATGATGCGAGCGATATTAGGGATCAGCCTTAAAGATAAAGTCTGAAACACAGGAATTTATAGACGCACCTAAATCTTTATAGCGGAGATAGCAAGATCAAAGTGGAGATGGGCGGGCCACATAGCTGGCGAAAATATTGAATAGAAGAAGATAAAAATACAATGGAAACCCAGGCTAACGAAAAGAAGTGTATATAGACCCTAGGCGGGATGGTTTGATGATATTCAACTCATAGCTGGAAATAACTGGATGTGGGCTAGGATAGAGTAATTTAGAAGAGGACGAAGGAGGACCAGCAGAGGGCATATAAGGTCTGAAGAAGAAGAAGATGCGATGCAGGATCTAACGATTCCAAGAACTCCATGACAAAGTGTATTTCGTCCAAGACAGCGAAAAACTCGTACGACAATCCAAGATGGACACTTTGAAGTCCCAGGGATTGGTCAGATCATCAATTGAGGCACACTATTGGAAGGAGACCTTAATAACCTATATATACCATTACGTTTGGCAGCTGCTAGGAGCAACACGGGACACATTAGAAATTTTTAAGGTTTTTTTTCGAAAACAACGAATTTTTCGTTAAGAATAATTATCAATATGTTAAACTTTCTGACAAAATTTTCAGAACTAAAAATGTGCCTGGTTCGTTGAGATAATTCGATAGCAAGCAAGGATTGCTTGTGTTTACCCCTATAAAATCAGCAGATTTAAGTTATTCAAATTAAAACATTAAAGTAGACAGAAATATGAGTCCGTGTAATGAATGATTCATAAACTTCGAGTTATTAAAAGAGTCTCCGGGTCCAAGCGAGCATTCTGTTAGATAAATATAGACATTATTGTCCACTTTAGGCCGACCGAACTGTATGATCATTTGCGAATTTATTCAAGCTACAACCTGTGGAAAATATATATGTGAGCCTGTCACGTCCGATGAAGTGGAAAACGGTGATACATTGTTTATTTATCCGCTTCCAATGGCAGAGTGGTTCACTCATGTGCCTTGAAAAGAAAAAATATGAGAAGATATGAAAATAATGTAGGAAAACAAGAAATCACGGAGAAAGTATGTAAACTAAACCTTTTGACCGAAGTCAATAATAAATATATCGCATATTTGGACAAAGAAATTTATTCGATATGTTGATCTGGTCTATCTTTTACCTATAGCGTTTCATTTAGTAATATTTTTGATATTCTAGCCCAAACGGCCAGCTTCTTTGGAACGTTTCTGATGTATATCATCTGATCTGTCTGTGTCTGTGGATTTATTGGTACTAATTTCGTGAATGCGGATGCAATTGAGTTACTCATTTCGATGCTCCGAATGAATGGACTACAGGGAAGAATTATATAAAAAATGACAAAGTGGACTAGAAATGACAACTGAAAATCACGTTGACATTTATTTGAAGTAAAAATCATATCAAATAACGTCAAAATGGACTAAAACTGATAACTGAAAGTCACGCTGACATTTATTTGAGTGACAATTATATCAAATAATGTCAAAATGGTCTACAACTCACAACTGAAAGTCACGTGAATATTTATTTGAGAAAGCGATTTTATAAAATAATGTCAAAATGGACTAGAACTGACAACTGAAAATCACGTTGACATTTATCTGTTATGACAATTATATCAAGGCATGACGAAATGGACTACAACTGACAACTGAAAATAACGCTGATATTTTTTTGTGGTGATTTTTATATCGAATCATGTCAAAATGGACTATAACGGAAAACTGAATATCACGTTAACATTTATCTATTATGACAATTATATCAAGTCATAACCAATGTCTAAATGGACTATAACTCACAACTGAAAATCACATCGACATTGATTTCAGGTAAAAATTGAATATATAATGTGAAACTGGACTAGAATTAACAACTGAAAATCAAGTTGTCATTTATTTGAAGTGAAAATCATATCAAACAACGTCAAAATGAACTAAAACTGACAACTGAAAATCACGCTGACATTTATTTGAGTGAGAATTATATCGAATAATGTCAAAATGGTCTACAACTCACAACTAAAAGTCACGTGAATATTTATTTGAGAAAGCGATTTTATAAAATAATGTCAAAATGGAATAGAACTGACAACTTAAAATCACGTTGACATTTATCTGTCATGACAATTATATCAAGTCATGTCGAAATGGACTACAACTGGCAACTGAAACTTACGTTGATATTTTTTTGTGGTGACAATTATATCGAATCATGTCAAAATGGACTAGAACTGACAACTGAAAATCACGTTGACATTTACTTGAGTGACAATTATATCGAATAATGTCAAAATGGTCTACAACTCACAACTGAAAGTCACGTGAATATTTATTTGAGAAAGCGATTTTATAAAATAATGTCAAAATGGACTAGAACAGACAACTGAAAATCACGTTGACATTTATTTGTTATGACAATTATATCAAGGCATGTCGAAATGGACTACAAGTGACAACTGAAACTCGCTGATATTTTTTTGTGGTGATTTTTATATTGAATCATGTCAAAATGGACTATAATTGAAAACTGAATATCACGTCAACATTTATCTGTTATGACAATTATATCAAGTCATAACCGATGTCTGAATGGAACATAACTCACAACTGAAAATCACATCGACATTGATTTCAGGTAAAAATTGAATATATAATGTGAAAATGGACTAGAATTAACAACTGAAAATCAAGTTGACATTTATTTGAAGTGAAAATCATATCAAACAACTTCAAAATGGACTAAAACTGACAACTGAAAATCACGCTGACATTTATTTGAGTGACAATTATATCAAATAATGTCAGAATGGACTATAACTGACAGCTGAAAGTCAAGTGAATATTTATTTGAGAAAGTGATTTTATAAAATAATGTCAAAATGGACTAGAACTGACAACTTAAAATCACGTTGACATTTATTTGAGTGACAATTATATCGAATAATGTCAAAATGGTCTACAACTCACAACTGAAAGTCAAGTGAATATTTATTTGAGAAAGCGATTTTATAAAATAATGTCAAAATGGACTAGAACTGACAACTTAAAATCACGTTGACATTTATCATGTCGAAATGGACTACAACTGGCAACTGAAAATTACGTTGATATTTTTTTGTGGTGACAATTATATCGAATCATGTCAAAATGGACTAGAACTGACAACTGAATATCACGTTAACATTTATCTATTATGACAATTATATCAAGTCATAACCAATGTCTAAATGGACTATAACTCACAACTGAAAATCACATCGACATTGATTTCAGCTAAAAATTGAATATATAATGTGAAAATGGACTAGAATTAACAACTGAAAATCACGTTGACTTTTATTTGAATTGAAAATCATATCACACAACGTCAAAATGGAATAAAACTGACAACTGAAAATCACGCTGACATTTATTTGAGTGACAATTATATCAAACAATGTCAGAATGGACTATAACTGGCAACTGAAAATCACGTCGACATTGATTACAGGTGACAAATAAATAAATAATGTCAAGATGGACTAGAATTGACAACTAAAAATCACGTTGACATTTATTCGAAGTGAAAATTTTATAAAATAACCTCAAAATGGACTAGAACTAACAACTAAACGGATCGTGTTAAAAGAAATTAACAAAAACGTATGAACTGACAGTTCGACTTAATTGGAGACGGAAATCAGAACCGAAATGACCGTGTCAAAAGCGTTTAGATCTGTATACTGCATTAATTTAGAATTTAAATGGAACTTCAGCCTCCCTCATTATAAAAGCAAACCATTATTCTAATGAGAAGCATCAAAACATCAGAGATTGTCTTCAATTTCGAAACGCAATACACAAGTTGGGCGAATAGGGGAGGGTAGATGGGAGGACGGAGACGTGACTTTCGTAGTCCCTCATTAATTTGCAGAGACATGCCAAAGACTGATAAAGCCTCAAGATGACAAGAATATATAATACAAAGAGTATTATCCAAATATCACAGATCCTATGCTGAACACGTTATGTGAAGACAATTAGTATCGAATATGGTGTAATTTGTGCCAAATTCCAATTTGTGTTCTCTCATGTGTGGCACCATTTGTTGGTGAAGGTAGTGCCTCACTATCGGATATAACTGACGGTGGATCTCGAATTGAATTTAGGTACGCTCTTATGGAATTCGAGTACATCGTCTTGACATTTCAAAGCCGTATTTCTGAGTTCAAATCCTAGAGGTTACTCCTGGCTTTTTAATTTTTTTATTTACAACCTCGTAAGAGCTCTTAGCCCCACATTTCAATATCAATTATTTCAACTTGGATTGGTATAAGTTATCACTTCTGTCGTGCGCCCCGACACGCACATGTTTCGATTTCGCAAATTGTGATCCTTCTATATTATCCGAAGGGACTTCTTTTCTACCTGGTGTCCCATGACACCGTTTTTGTTTTCATGTATGCTCACCGGATATTTCGTCAATTGTATTCAATTAAAAAAAAAAGTAGGAAGTCATGTGGACTATCAACAAAAGTGATAACTTGGAACTTTGAAATAACTGTGTTTTTTTCTTTGATTTTTGAATAAATTATGGTATGAACAGTTAACATTCCATAACTTTAAATTGATATTAGGAAAATTAACCTCCACCCCCTTGGACCTCAGAATCCATAAATTTTACCAGAATAGCAGAAAAATTTATGTGTTTGTAGAATATTTGAGACATTGCCCACACCTTCTTTTAAAAATATAATCCAAAAAAGTCATTCTTCTTTTGGTTAGTAGAACACATTTTTTTTCAATAGACTTACACCCAAAAAGTAAACAATTGACCATACACAATTCGTAACACGGGCGATGTGATATCATCCACACTTCATCTTATTTAACAATCAAAGACGGTACAATAAGTACCCGTGTCTATGGCGACCTTCATTCGCCTCCTTGACATTCATGTGGATTTATCGTTGCGTGTCCTATAAAGCCAGCTCTTCTATTTTCAGATGGCTTTACTTGTTCATTAAGTGTGATGAGACCTTTATATAGTGAAATACAACAAACTCGGGCTTTCAGTGGAACTTCAGTAGTTCTGTCGGAAATCGAGTCCTATGTTTACGGAGTAGCTTTTCAACCTACATTCGTATTGACATTTCTTCCCCGCTTTCGGAGCTCGAAATCAACTGCGTTCCAGCACGAGCAACAGTTAGGAACCTACCCACACGTTCGTGAAACCTGGCACATTAATGAGAGGATTCGGTGGCGCGTTCCAATATTTCAAGTAGCAGCTGGAGTAGATCTGACGAATAATTATGCTCGAAGAGGCGCGACGCTAGTCACTTGCCTGCGTTTATGAGTGGAACTGTTACTTTTTTGAATTATGAACAAACAGAGTAGAGTGGCTACATATGATTCACATTGGACTGATGAAAATAATTGTAAAATATAGCGTGTTGTTGGAGATCGTGCACACAAGGAAGGAGTAATTATTTTTCTTATTTAATGACGTAAAGTTTATATAAACACAGCGTTTTTCGTTTGGAAATGAATAATCTTTCGGCGACCGATAAATCTTAATTTTTCGCACCTCCCTTAAGGTCAATTACGCATGCTAGGTAAAAACTATTATAGAAATCATTATTTTCAACCAAAATTACCTAATTGAACTGCTTGTCAATCAGAAATAGAAGGTTGAAAATGAATATTATTTAAAGTTTAAATAACAGGAGATATCTAACAACGTAATTATAGATTTTTTTTCTTGAACTATGTATTCAAAAACATACTGAAATTTTCATAGTCATAATTCAGTTTTTTATTGTGAATCGTGATAATCTTCTTGTCACTTAAGCGAAACTTCGGACATGATAACAAATTTGTATTGAGTGGTTCAATTTAAATATTCCAGTTTCACTGAAATGACATCAATACCTCGAGATCAATGGTTTACAAATATTCAAAAAGAATCAGCATAAATTAGTTTTTTTACTTATGTCAATTCGACTCTCGTATAAATATCCAAACTTTATAGATAGCCAGCCTACTTCGATGTCCTGGCCTTATCAAACCCACCCCCGCTGAAATCCCCATAATTCGATTGTTTTCAGTAATCCGTCATTTTGACAAGCGTTAAATCTCGTCTGAATAACATCAACTGAATGGCTGCTCTTCATTACCCGAATTACTAGGGATATATTATGCACAGCATTCTCTTGATGTTATCAAGCATTTCAAGTCCTTTCAGCTTAAACATCAGAACGTGTTCCATGGCAACTTCATTAAGTATAATTTATAGTAATGATAATAATGTTATAGATTTATTTGACAGAATTATAACAAAAAATAGAACTCTGTAAACTCTGTTTCAATTGACATTTTGAATCATAGTAATTTATGTACATTTTAATATATTTTCATACGTCTAAACCTGTTATGACCTTGTTGACCAATCTTTATTAATAAATCTCCATAAAAGAAAGATAAACATGTTTGTAATTCTTTGGAATAAATAGTGAATAAAGTTGGGTTATGATTTTTTCTAGTGGAAACGTTCCAAATGGAGGATTTTTTTTGTAATTATTGAAATCTATGTACAATATTCATATATTTCCAATTTCAGCAAATTTGAACTGTCTCTATTCAAAAAACATTCTGTTTACCTAGATACCGAAATCTTATCAAGCCAATTTTCTGTTAAGCATCTACAATTCGATTGTTAACAAACATTCATCATCTTAATGAGCTCTAAATCTCCATTAATTTCCCTGACGGGATCCCGTTGTAGCGTTCTGTAATACCGAGTCTTGTGCGGATAGAGTAAAACGAGCCGATAACCTGGAAAGCTGGACTCGATAGGGGATTGGTTGTTACATGACAACAGGATTAATGAGAAGCCTTAACGAGTGCAAGGACAGAAATTTAATGCAGAGTATGTGTTGTTTCAAAATAATCATTTAATTCATTCCTAAAATGAAAACAAAATGAACGGTACATATTTGTTTGTTATTTTTTTATTTCTTTTCGACGGCAGTTTAAAATGGTAAATACTAGCAGCTGGTCAAAAGTAAATAGCTTTGAGATGTAAAAGACTCATGTTTGTTTACTTAATCGAATTCTGTAGGGTAATATATAACCTCACAAGCTTAACAATTGTATACACTCAGTTTGTCCATTTTGCAACTAAATAATTGAATATAAAGAAATTATATGGAAGTAATTAACAGAACTCTTTTAGAAGTATGCATCTCCTTATATTTGCATTGGTAACTCAGACGAATATAAAGCATTTGAAGTATTTACTAATCTCCTAATTTTATATTTTGTGATATATTGAAGTTGCTAACTTCAATTCCATTGAAGTTGGAAACTGTAGAAGTTCCTTTCATTAGCTTTTAGGAAAAGAGGAATCTACAAACCTTACTCATCAAGATTGAATATACAAAGTTTGTCAAATTTTGCAACCGGACAATTCAGTATTCAGTTAAGAATCTGGAAGTGATTATTTTAATCTGTTCAATAGTAGGTATTTCCATAAATCCAGATTCATAGATAAGTACCTATACTGTTATGTTTTAAGAAATTTGAAAGTTTTTTACACTGTGATTGTAACTGGTGCAGTTGCTAACCTCAATTCAATTCCGTGCAGAATCACAACCATAGAATTTTGCAAAAGTTTTTTTCCTTAGTTGTAAATTGAAATATATTCACAATCCTGATATATTATCTATCTAATACCTATGTAGGTACTAGTATTTATTGGGGATATATGGATAGCACGATATTTCTCAGAATGTGAGCTGCAAACAATGTTTCTGACAAAGCGGATATAATAAATTGCCCTGCTAAAGTTTGCGTTTAGTTCAAGTTCAGTTTGTAGTATGATTTTTGATTATTTTGTATTTTGTCAAATTAGATATGTAGTGAAGTTACTAGTACGTATATGACTGTGTTATGTGACATAAGTTCTAAGCGTTCACCCAAAATTTGTATAAGTATTAAAATGGCTTTAATAATAAAGATAATGATCAGAGGTTTGTTGATGCTGATATTTATATTCCAATGATCAAAAATCAAATTTACCAGACATTATGATCATTTTGAGAAACATTCAGAACTCTGTAACCTGCAAACTGGGAAATAGTGCGGATTGAGTTGAATACATTGCTCCAGCGGAGTAATTAAATAATTTAAACTTGAGCACCCTAACCTTTCTTTGACATATTGTAATGTGTAAGAAAAATTCAGAGCATGAAAGCAAGGCAATCAGAATCAGATTAGAAAAACGCGAGCTTGAAAGTAGATTTACTATTTACACGCGACTTGTATTAAAATTTCCGAACAGTCAAAGATGTGGGAATGATATCGCATGAAAGAAAACCTATTGAGGAAATTGAAATATTTTCTAAGTGGATGTAGTTAGCAGGCATCCAAACGACAAGGAAATTGTATTGTGTATTTACATTATTGAATAAATCAAAGACCTTAGTCTTTGGAATAAATATATCAGATACGGAAAGAAACTTCAATAATATATATATCTATATATATATATATATATATATATATATATATATATATAAATATATATATAAATATATATATATATATATATATATATCAGGGGCGGCTAATCGAAGACGGCTAAGGAGGCTAAGCCACCTCCTCAATAATATTCCGTGTATCACTACTATATTATATTGAATAGTCAGCATTCAGCATATTCTTATTGATCAAAATCATATTATTTTATGCACCTACCTTCCTTTCAACCTACATTATATAATATAATTTATTAATTACGATAGAAGGTATTTACTGCTTACTGCATTTCATTCATTTCAAGATGTTATATAAACAGTGGCAATGCTGCAGAGGCTTAATAAGGTATAGACGCTTTCTTTATTTCATTTGTCATGCCAGAGGGAAAAGGAAACTCTGAGAATAAAATATACCTTATTCACTTCATTGTGTGACTAACTGGAATATTTGTTATCCCATAACTTTAGTGCACTAAGTTATGACGATAAAGTTTTGATAAAAACATTGCGACCTACCCCGGAACTAAACAATTTGGTGCGGCGTAACAAACAACATAATCTCGCTTTTAATATCAGAAATTATGAGAGACATCCTTGGCTAACCGGATCACAGGTAAAAAATGAATTATTTTGTTGGCAGTGCTTTTTTTTACTAGGGAAAAAGTCTCTGTCTGTTTTATTGTAATCTATTTTTGAGAGGGTCCTATTTTATTTTTTGCAAGAAAAAACTCTCACCTCCACTTGGTTCTTGCTGGGCAACAATTGATTAATTCCTTGAAAAGGTAACAAATTCGTTAAGTAGGTACCTATTTTGTGACAGAAAAAAAGTTTGATGAATAGATGAATTGATTAATTGGCTAAAAAAAGTTTTTGTGAATATTGTAAATAGGAGTTGTAGGTCTCAAGGTAGATACTCGAAAGTGAAAACAATTTTTTTCGCAAAGAAATTAATATTTTAGAGTGCTTGTTTTACTTTGATTTTCTTTAAATTATAAGGCGGTTAAACTTGAAATCCTAAAAATTTTCGCCTATGGTTAATTTTTTAACACCTCTTGTAGCCTCCTTAAACCAACACCTCACGAGCCGCCACAGATATATATATATATATATATATATATATATATATATATATATATATATATATATATATATATATATATATATATATATATATATATATATATATATATATATATATGTATATATGAAAAACTTGGTTCACGGAATGAACCGCGTGAAAGATTTGAAAAATCTCGACGTTTCGGCTCCTTTTGCGAAGCCATCTTCAGGAGAATTAGAAGGGGAATAATTCAGAATCGAGGCCTCAATCTGCCTACTCCACGATTCGAATTAGGAGGAATCGGAAACAATACGATTGCGTGGTCTCAATCTGCCTACTCCACTAACCGTACTGCTTCCTGTCAACTCTGAAGTCTCAATCTGCCTACTCTTCAGAGTCAACTGACGGGCCGATCGTCGCGTGGCCGTATTTATAGGGGAGGGGGGCGGGTACTCACGCTCATCAGTGCGGGATGCACTCTGATTGGGCGTTACATGGCGACCACTGAGAAGTGGTTTCCATGCTGATGGGAGTCTGTGACTGTCATCTCTGGTGTTCAAACAATTTGGACGTTTATCTATTTCTACAGATTAACGGAAAATTCGGGATTTGAAAGATCGGACGGGAGCAATAGTTCTTGTATTGGGGAAATCGATAATGTGGCCTGTTTGGGTGTGATGTTGGGAAAGGGCGTTGGAGATATCTGAGTGTCTTACTGAAAGTGAATGTTCTTTGACACGGACCTGAATTCGTCGGTTTGTTTGTCCTATATAAGAACGAGGACAATTGGAACAGGGAATCTCATAAACACCGTGATTTTCGTTAGGAATTTTATCTTTGACGGATCTGACCAGATGGGAGAGTTTTTGTTGAGTGGTGAATATTGTTTTGATGTTCGTGTTTTTGAGAGATCTTGCGATCTTATCTGTTATATATATATATATATATATATATATATATATATATATATATATATATATATATATATATATATATATATATTTATTTTTATTTAAATCTTCTCCGTCAATTCAAAATCTTTTATCCACCCGGGGGAGAAGTTCACGTAAAAATCACGTACGATTCCAAATGTTTCCTTTCATTCATTCCTGAAAAGGAAATGATATTTCGTATTGGAATATCCAAAATGACAGACTTTTGCGTCGAAAGGTCACGAATCGTCACCTGAGCATCGAGAATCCGATTCAACGACAACAAATCATCCTTATTGAATTGACAACGCTAAAACCGCCAACCTACTGACAGCCACCTACGGAAAACCAACCAATCTCGATATTCCGGCACGGGAATATCATTTAATATTGTTGCAGAAGAGAAAATTATCACTATATATGTAAATAAGACCGGCGGGCTGCTGATTCTGAATGTGTCACTTGGATTATCACGCGTAAACAATTCGAAAGAACCCTTGTTCGCTCCCATAACAGGCTGATCATGTCGCAGATTAATTTCACGCCATTAATGGTGTGTAATAATTTCGCAGTCTATATTCAACTCACTTTATTGAATTGAGTTTGCATTTACTTGGTGAAAGTTCATATTTATAACTTTATAAAGAAATAAAAAACTTTTCACAGGTTTAAATAAAAATCTTTTGAGTAAACGCGTTATGTCATAACATTGACTTCATCTCGTACTAAATTGTGTTATTAAAAAAAAGGAATCACACGTGTTTCATTCCTCCCTGAAGTATGTGTCAGATCAGCCAGATCAGAGGATACACACAATCATCTACCATTGGAGCTAAAATCCTTGAGTACGTACAAAAAGTTCCGAAGTTCAACTAAGGCTTTTCTTTTGGAGAGACCATTTTACTCAGTGGCAGAATTTTATTCTGTAACTGAATTTCACAATGTAACATAGACCCTTGAGATCCACATTTTGTAGCAACATATATTAATGTTTTGTTTTTTTTTGTAATATACAAAATTTTATATCTGTATAATAAGTTTAGTTGACAAATATGTTGATTCTTAACATATGTTTATACATAATTGCCTGATGAATGTTTTTCTATTTTGTTCTTCTATTTAATAGATTCTTGTTTTGTTCAACGATTGAAAGTGTGTTTTGTTTAATTAGTTATCATTGTTAAATTTAATTTTCAATTTTTTATAGGTATGTGCTTTGTCGACAAAATTTTTTAATTTTATAGGACAATAAAGCTGTTTCTCTCTCTCTCACTTGTATGTACAAGTGCATTAAGGAAAGGTGAGACGGGATATTTATGGAACATAGGAAGTGTGGGTAGGGTTCAGAGGATTAATATTGGCCCAGCATTCGCCTTATAAGTTTGCAAGCAGTGACTTACATTACCATGAGGAAACCTCTGAGAAAAACTCATGGCAGACAAGTCGGCCCCGGGGTTTGAACCCGAGACCTCCGAAATACTAGCCAGCGTACCTAACATACTCGACTAACTATTATAAAACAATCTATTTACAAGAAAATCTGAACATAACAGAGGGGTTCCTAGAGAAACTAAATAACAATAGGAAATTCATTCGGAGTTATCGGTAGGTATATTGAACAGATTAAGGAGAGGAGAAGGGTCTACTTCAATCTGGTCGTTCCGGAATTTTTATATTTATTGATGTATAGGGATTCCCAACAGTTGGTTTTGTGGACACTTTTTTCTAACTGTAATATATTATAATTGCGATTAAAGGTATGGTTTTCTCGAATAAGATGGCACTCATAATTAGAGTCAGTTTTCTGCTTAATATAGCTACGTTGGTGTTCGTGTATTCGAGTTTTGAAATTTCTAATTGTACGTCCTATATAAAATTTTTCACAATCGTTACAGTCGAGTCTATAAACACCAGTACGTTCATCTCTATGAAATTGATTAAAAACAACAAATCATAGAGATGAATGTACTGGTGTTTATAGACTCGACTGTAACGATTGTGAAAAATTATTTATCTACTCCTATTGAATAATATATTCATTATTCAACTGCGTTTTAGCAATTAATAGTATCTATTACCAAACAGCGTGAGTAATAACTCACTGCTATAACTCACTATATAGTCTACTAAGATCCCAAGTAAGATCGACCGTCACTCATCTGCTAATGTCACTTGACTTGAATAATTCTGACGTTTTCAAATTAAGTTAATACTACCTAATTATTGTGAATTTGTATTTGTATCTTAGTATTTATTGTTAT
The DNA here is from genome assembly GCA_030704885.1 of Cynegetis impunctata. NCBI lineage: Eukaryota > Metazoa > Arthropoda > Insecta > Coleoptera > Coccinellidae > Cynegetis > Cynegetis impunctata. The sequence goes on along the minus strand of JARQZK010005121.1, from coordinate 71,630 downwards.
AGTCGTAGATAAAGCATAGTATTCAACTTGCGGTAATGGTCATAACTCACTTGATGAATTACAGCACTCGCTTGCAGCTCGTGCTGCAAACTTCATCTGCGTGAGTTATGAATTACAATTAGAGAATAGTCTCCATAAAACCAACTGTTGGGAATCCCTATACATCAATAAATATAAAAATTCCGGAAACCTAGTTAACGACCAGATTGAAGTAAACCCTTCTCCTCTCCTTAACCCTTTCCGGCCCAAATTATTTTTTTGTGGAAAAAATATTATGTATGGTTTGATAATGGTTTATTAGTGATACCCGAAGAAAATGAAACAAATTTCAAGATAAAAAAACACAAGGATTATCCTGCAGGATGTGGTCACTTCACATAACCAGTAGGAACATATAACCAAACAATATAACCTATTTTGCGTAATATAACATGAAACAGTTTTTGTCATGTTTCAAACACAATTCTACTTTGCACGCTGAACATTTCTTACGAATCATAAAAATCATCTGCATGAAGATTTTCTAAATATTCAGTTATTGGGTTCCCAACCCTCCCGGATTGCCCGGATGACTCCGGTAATAATGGTCAACCTCCCGACTTCCGGGGGTGACTAATTTCCCCAGTTTTTTTAAAATTATACGCAACCGCGCTATACTAATCAAACTTCGATTTTTAATGATTATGATTTTGTGGTAAAAAAACTGTCAAATATTAGAAGCAGAGTATATATAAATTAAAAATAAATAAATGATTGACATTTTCTTCAACCCTCTCCCTACTAAACTCCTTAAAAAAATCTCCCGTGTTGGTCCTTTCAAAAATTGGCAACCCTATTCAGTAGGTAGATACTCCAAACTTGCTTCCTCAGAAGTAAAATAAGATAACACGATTACGTAAGTGCCCAGTGGTCACTTCAGGAGGTCCCAACAAAATTAGTAATTTCGAAAGAAAGGAAACATTTACGTTCAATATATTCATGAAAATGCATAAGTAAGATATAAGTAAATAACTTTGGAGGCATTTTTCCACCATTCATAAATAAAAATAACAAATTCACACAGTTTCAGCAGATCCTCTAAGTAGTGTCCAACTAAGTAAACAAATGCACGTTATACGCGCTTCGACTTATTTCAGTCTGTCTTCGATGAACACGTCAAATTTGCTATGTTAGACAACACAAAACACACTGGTATACTGAAATAGCCAACGAGCAGTTTTACTGATGACTAACAAACTGTGTTCTTCTTAGCTAACCAATTGCCCTGAAAGGGTTAATCTGTTCAGTGTACCTACGAATAGCTCTGAATGAACTGCTTGTTGTTTTTTAGTTTCTCTGGGAACTCCTGTGTTATATTCAATTTTTCGTATAAATAGATTGTTTTGTAATACCATAATTTAGTACGAGATGAAGTCAATGTTATGACGAAACGCGTTTACTCATTAAATTTTATTTAAACCTGTGAAAAGTTAGTTTTTTATTTTTTTATAAACTTATGAATTCACTTTATCATTATGTATCAGTAGTAAACCATCCGTTGTACATTAGAACATCTATCATAAAATTGGTAATCATTTTTGAAGCGGCTTTGCTTCGAAAATTTTAGTTTCAAGACTGGTAGTGAAACCTCATTAACGCTGTCGCTGTTCCAGAGATCTCTATTGTTTGATGCGTCGCAACTTTACCCGCGAATATTTTTATTCAGGACCGGAGATTAAAATTAGGGGATATTTCCCGTAGCGAATCGATTCGAAAGGAAATGTTTATACAGGGTTGGGATAAAGTATGGAACCGAGTAAATATGTTTGAAACTTTGTAGGCATTTGCAATGAACGTAATGCATCTGATACGATCATTTTGTTAATATCTGACAGACATATTCGACAAATGATGAAATTATGTCAAAGTGAGTTGAATACGAAAAATTACCCTATGGCGTGATTTAAAAAAATCCGGACATACTACTGCGTAGCACTAGGAATGATAAAACCCCTCGGCGCATGTGCATGTCGTAATGCCTATCTAAAAAAATGAAGGACACCCTACTGCGTAGCACTAGGAATGATAAAACTCCTCGGCGCATGTGCATGTCGTCAATATTCTTTGAATGTACCTATTATATAAATTAAATAACAATGAAAGTCGATTTTACGAATTAAATGAAGGAAAATTGCAATAAATGTATTAATAAGTCGATATTACGAATAAAATCCGTGAAAATTTAGCAAAAAAACTCATTGTTTGACTGTCTAATTTGAATATCCTATCCCGGCTCATTTTGCTGCAAATTATGAATCAAATTGATAAGATATCTCTATGGATGGGGAGCAGACACAGACGCAGAATCAGCTGAAGCTATCAACGTCGCTTGGTTACCGTGTCACACAGAGCATTTCGACGCATGTTTTGTACGACTTCGTACATATCGACCTTGGCGCATGCGCATGTCGTAATACCTATCTAAAAAACGCTATAATTTTTTATTCTTCGTTGAGAAAAAATTGGGAACAACACTTCTCTGATGAAATCATATGTATTTTATCGATATCCGTTGGAATTTTTGAAATCGGACCAGATCCCAACTTTTTGTAGTGAGAATTTAGCTTCACCTCGGGGTAAAAACGCTATATTTTTTTATTCTTCGTTGGGAAAAATTGGGAATTCAAATTCCTTAATGAAATCATATGTGTTTTATCGATATCCGTTGGAATTTTTAAAATCGGGCCAGATCCCAACTTTTTGTCGTGATACTATAACCCCTTTAGCTTCGCCTCGGGGTAAAAACGCAGTATTTTTTTATTCTTCGTGGGGAAAAATGGGGAAAAAATTCCCTTATTAAATCAAATGTGTTTTATCGATATCCGTTGGAATTTTTAAAATCGGACCAGTTCCCAACTTTTTGTCGTGAGACTATAACCCCTTTACCTTCGCCTCGGGGTAAAAAGTGCGTGTGCACAAAGTACACATGTCAGAAGTGAAATTTCTACTGAAATATAGCTAAGACATTCATAAAAATATTCATCGCGGTTCAATTATGCACTGATGGAAGAATTTATCAACTATAAATAAATTCATTCGGAAACAATTTATTCATTTATTAAATATGAAAAAGTATTTTTCTAACATTATTCGTTAACTATTGATAAATATTTATTGACAGTAAATACTTTTTTTGGAGTAAATATTTCTTCTTCATATAGGCATCTGAAAATAAGAATGCAGCGCCAATGTGGCCAGTCGTAGAACTATAAATATTGACATTGGAATATTTATGTTGTATTTGTTGTGTGTTTATTTGTGTTTTTGAAATATAATTTTACCAATTTATAAAGACTTTTCAGGCTTCTTTAGTGAACAAGTGTGTTACTGTGTATGTATTCTCATTGCTATTGAGGCGGTAGGTGACTATCATCATTTGTTTTGTAGCCAAATTGAGAGAAATCGTAGATTCGATCATGAGATGAATATCTTAATTCTCTGATTGACTCGTTCAATATGTACTCTAGCAGCTGCTATTTTGGCATTCAACAATGCTTCTTCTGTAGTCAACTGTTTTTTGTCTTTCAAAAATGGTGACCTGATCAATTTTATTTTAAACTGTTGTCAAATATCATCTATCAAGAAACCTTTGTCCACCACAATAGCATCCTGTGAGCTTTCTAACTTTAAAATTAAGTCACTTTGTTGGAAAATCGTTTTATCAGATGCTCTTCCCCCATATGGTTCACTAATATAAGTAATTAAACCTCCAGGAGAAACACCTGTCATGAATTTCACTGTGTTATTAGATTTATACTGAGAGTAAAACCTGATCCTGCAGCGAAGGCACTTTGGTTTCTGTATAAAAATTTCTGTATTTCAGAATATTCTGGGAATCTTATGACACAACTAACAACTCTACTCATAATGGGAAGCATTTCAAAAATATATTTTTGGCATAATTCTTGTGCAATGCCAAATAAAAGAGATAATGTCACATATGTAAGGTCATATTTCAATTTTGTCAATACTAAAACAATACGCTGTTTGATTTTTAATCTATGTGACCGTTGATCACTGTAAACAGATTGTACTGCTTTTACTATCTATTGTATATAATAGTTTTATATTATTGAGACCAGTGAAACTGTTTAGAGCACTATCTGTAGTTATCAGATCACACAAAGTAGAGACTTTCGGAGTATTCCTTTTTCCCTTCTACACAAACACGATATTTATCATCAGCTGGAGGAAAAGCATGGAAATTTACATTTGAACATTTCTTTTCCGAGGAAGAACACTGAGGAACTGAACAATAACGATTCGAACGACTCATAGCTTTAAAATGATTGCAAATAATAAATATTTGTAAAAAATCACACAAAATCAAACACAAAACAAAGGAGAACGTAAGAACTATGTCAAGATTTTTAGTTATTCTGATTGTCACCAGGCGGCGTAGCGCTTATTTTGATTCGCCCATACAGTACGATGTGGATATTATTCTCAAAAAAATAATGCCATAACCTTTTATAATAAACATACGATGCACTAATAATTTTCACATTTTTATAAAATATCACTGATTTACTTGAACTAATAGAATTAGCACAGATTAACTATTTCATATAACAAATATGCATTCAAAAAAATCTTACGAGAGATTTGTGGAGGGGGAGAGGGGTTCGAGCAAGAACTCACGATATCTCACAAAGGGGGGAGGGAGTCAAAAAATCGCCAAAATTATCTCACGTAATTAATAGATGCCCCCAAGCTTTATTATTCTTATAATACCCTTGATACCTTAATAACTATTAGCAGGTTTTCACTTTGAAAACCTGCTTATTAAAATGGGTGCGATTAGCAAAGTTGGACCTAGGACCAAGATAGTTTTTCGTTTAATGACTTTTTATGATGCTTGGCACCAAAAACTCAATTTCCTATATATCTATATATATATATATATATATATATATATATATATATATATATATATATATATATATATATATATATATATACAGGCCGTTTCTTTTATCATGTGGTAACATTGCTATATTCTAAACCGTAACAGATATGGGAACGATTAAATGGGAAAAAAGTTAACTATTATGGTGAGCAGTAAATTGGTCAGAAAAAATCTTTAGGGACTTTCGCCGTTCCCGAGTTATACAGGGGAAACTGAAAATGGCGTTTTTGGTTTTTTACGAATAGAATTGTTATTTCAGAAAATATGAAAAAATGGAAGAGGAAATTTTTATTGTATTCAAAATGTACTATAACCATGTAATAATAAATCTTAGATTGAACGTTTCGTCTCAACACGGCCACCATCAACTTTTTTTTTCGAATACGGACCTGTCTTTTTTATTGCAAACATTGATGAAGCGATAAAATCAAAATTCTGTGGTATATCACAATCGGTATTTTTATAGCGTTTCATTCAAAATAAGCATCATCAGTGACAACAATTTTCAATTACGGTCCTGTTGTTAGTTCCTCTGTAAATAGTTTTGATTTCTTCAAAACTTGTTCAACTATTGGCATACTTCAGACATTAGCCAATAATTTCGATAAGAAGATACCTCATCACAATGAACATTTTAATTTTTGTATTACAGTAATCCTTGTTTCGTGGTTAATTTCTCTTGAATTAATTTTTATACGTTCCAATCCTCACAATTCAGTGGTATATCACAGTTGATATTGTTATAGAGTTTCATTTAAAATTACTAGCATCATCAGTACCAACAATCGAACAGAAAAACAATTTATTTTATAATGAATTTTTGGGGGAAAATAAAAACCATACAAAAAATGAATTACACGTGAGAAACTACATTAAATGCTCGAATTGACGACCTCTTTGTTGAATGCACATACGTTTTCTGTCCATACAATTATTGTGGCAATTTTTTAGCATGTTGGGTGTAATGCTATAAAAATTGATTCAGGAAAAATCAGCCTCGAAACAAGGATTACTGTATAATACAAAAATTTCCAGACATGAAAAATACGAATTTTCGTTATGTTTGGGTACCTTCTCATAAAAATTATTGCCTATTGTCAAAAGTATGCCAATAGTTGAATAAGTTTTGAAGAAATCAAAACAATTTACAAAAAAACTAAGGACAGGACCGTAATTAAAAATTGTTTTCTCTGATGATGCTAGTTATTTTGAATGAAACGCTATAAAAATATCAAGTGTGATACACCACCGAATTGTGATTTTATCGCTTTATCAATATTTGCAATAAAAAAGACAGGTCCGTATTCGAAAAAAAAAGTTGATGGTGGCCGTGTTGAGACGAAACGTTCAATCTAAAATTTATTCTTACATAGTTATAGTACATTTTGAATACAATAAAAATTTCCTCTTCCATTTTTTTATATTTTCTAAAATGACAATTCTATTCGTAAAAAACCAAAAACGCCATTTTCAGTTTCCCCTGTATAACTCGGAAACGGCGAAAATCTCCCTAGATTTTTTCTGAGCAATTTACTGCTCACCATAATAGTTACCTTTTTTCCCATTTAATGGTTTCGATATCCGTTACAGTTTAGAATATAGCAATGTTACCACATGATAAAAGAAACGGCCTGTATATATATATATATATATATATATATATATATATATATATATATATATATATATATATATATATATATATATATATATATATATATATATATATATATATATATATATATATATATATATATATATATATATATATATATATATATATACAGGGTGATTCATTAATATGTGTAAATATTTTAACGGGAAACTTTTGAACTCAAAATATGAAGATCTAACCCAATTTGCTTATACAAAATATTTCTCCTTACTGATTTACAGGGTGTTTTATTTAGATTATTAAAAATTAATTTTGTCCATTACATACTTTAATGCTGCTTGATATTTATTCATGATATTTTGCAGTAAGTTGAAGAAGTTTGGGACACATCTAATAATAGTGAAGACTTTCTTGCTATCACCAGTGGCGTACGGCAGGGACACGGAAAAAGTTCTCGTTCCCTAAATTCTACGCCACTGGCAGAATTGTCATTTTAGTATAATTTTTCGATTCTCCAATATTTTCTCTGTAAATAAGGCACTCCTTTTCCGTAACGCTAGAGCCACTATTTTTCGAGGTATTTAACGTTGAACATATGGCTGCACAATTCTTTTGATTTTTATGTACGAGTCATGTCGGTGTTTTTTGACATACGATTGCATATATTAAGTAAAATAAACAGTATAAGGTATTTTTTTTCAATTTATAATAATATTAAAAAACAATTTAAAACAGAACAACTACAAAAATATCCAGCGCTGCATAAAAAAGTTCATAATAAATACTTCATTATCAAGATCTTTTTTACAATTTTTGGAAAAGTATCAAATTTAAGACCAAAAGTTAAAAACAATTTACAACAAATGGTCAATGTGATCTCCGTTTACTGCAATGAGTTTATCCATTCTTTCGCTAAACGATCTTCTAACTTTAAAATGTTTGGCTGATTCGCAATAAAATTAGCGGAATTTACAATTTGCTGGGATATTTTTGTATTTGTTCTGTGTTGAATTGTTTCGAATATTATTATAAATTGAAAACAAATACCTAATAATGTTTATTTTACGTAATGACAAAAAACACCGACATGACTCGTACATAAAAATCAAAAGAATTGTGCAGCCATATGTTCAACGTTAAATATCTCGAAAAATAGTTGCTCTAGCGTTACGAAAAATGAGTACCTTATTTATAGAGAAAATATTGGAGAATCGAAAAATTATACTAACATGACAATTTTGCCAGTGGCGTAGAATTTAGGAAACGAGAACTCTTCCCGTACCCCTGCCGTACGCCACTGGTGATAGCGAGAAAGTCTTCTTTACTATTATTTGATGTGTCCTAAACTACTTTAATGTACTGCCAAACATCATAAAAAAATATCAAGCTGCATTAAAGTAATGAACAAAATTAATTTCTAATAATCTAAATAAAACACCCTGTAAATCAGTAAGGAGAAATATTTTGTATGAGCAAATTGGGTTAGATCTTCATATTTTGAGCTCAAAATTTTCCCGTCAAAATATTTACACATATTAATGAATCACCCTGTATATATATATAGGTATATATATATATATATATATATATATATATATATATATATATATATATATATATATATATATATATATATATATATATATATATATATTATATATATATATATATATATATATATATATATATATATATATATATATATATATATATATATATATATATATAATATATGTTCGTATGTATGTATTTGCTTATGTATTTCAGCGTTTTTTACACGATAACTGACGCAATTTTGAAGCAATATGGTTGAAAATTTGTAAATAGGTAGTTTCGTATGATATCTTGGCTGAGATTGTTTTTGGTTCGAATTGGTTGGGGGGTTGACCCCCCTGGGGGGCAAATAAATCTTGTTTACACGACAGAAGGCACAATTTTGTAGAAATAGGGTTGAAAGTTTGTATCTATGTAGTTTTTATAATATCTTGGATGGGATTGGTTTTGGTTCGAATTGGTTGGGGAGTTGACCCCCTGGGGAAGAAATGAATCTTGTTTACATGATAAAGGGCGTAATTTTGGAGCAATAGGATTGAAAGTTCGTGAGTAGGTAGTTTCGCATGATATCTCATATGAGATTGTTTTTGGTTCGAATTGGTTGAGGGGTTGACCCCCCTGGGGGGAAATAAATTTTTTTACACGACAGAAGGCGCAATTTTGTAGGAATAGGGTTGAAAGTTTGTATCTAGGTAGTTTTGTATGATATCTTAGATGGGATTGGTTTTGGTTCGAATTAGTTGGTGGGTTGACCCCCTGGGGGAAGAAATAAATCTTGTTTACATGGTGAAGGGTGTAATTTTGGAGCAATAGGATGGAAAGTTCGTGAGTAGGTAGTTTCTTATGATATATTGATTGAGATAGGTTTGAATGCGAATTGGTTGGGGGGTTGACCCCCCAGGGAAATAAATCTTGTTTACACGATAGAAGACGAAACTTTGGTACCATAGGGTTGAAACTTTTTAGGTAGGTAGTTTCGCATGATATCTTGGATGATATTTATTTTGATATAAATTGGTTGGGGGTTTATTTTATAGAAATAGGGTTGAAAGTTTGTAGGTACGTTGTTTAGTTCTATTTTTAAAATTAGATACGTTATGAAAACCTGCTCTTCTAATGCAGCTCGCTGCGATATAGTTTTTTTATTATACGTTATAGTTTATAGGTTCAAATAACTCAATTTTTGCATCAATGCATACAATACTTTGGTATCCTCAAATAGTACAACCAATCACAAAAGCGTATACAAAACAACACAACATTTTCCAATTGAAAAACTACAACGAAGCCTCCAATTCTCCCATATTTTACGCTCGCCCATTTCCCGAAATCATTCTACGAGACAATTTTGAACCAGTCACGTAAATAACTGTTCAGCGTCCCGGTAAATTAATTACGAGAACCTCCATGTACCATTTTATAAATTTATGGCTCCCATTTTCGTCGAAAAATTGCTTTCCGCCCCCGATATGTGAAGATTCATAGTCATATCCATATTGAAACCGGAAAAGAAACCACATAAAAGACTCATAAAGCGACTTGTAATCGTTGTTAGGTACGTGCTGACATCTAGGTGATAACGAAGGTAGCACAATAAAGAAGCCGTTATTTTACTTAAAGCGGTGAGTTTCACAAGAAATAAAAGTTTTCGGATATAAATATGGTAACGTGATGAAACGTGACGTTCTGTGGATATTAAGTGAATTTTTATACAATTTAGACAGTTTGTTCTTCAATTTGAAAAGGTATTCGATGTTTAGATAGACTAAATTGTATTTATTAAAACGATGGTTTATAAAAACACTTTACACATTTATTACGTAAAATACGTGTGACGCACGTTTCGGTAAAACTTCGCCTTCTTCAGATGCTAAATACAAACTAAATATATTTGTAACTTTATAAAGAAATAAAAATCTAACTTTTCATAGGTTGAAATAAAATATATTGAGTAAACGCGTTTCGTCATAACATTGAGTTCATCTCGTACTAAATTATGGTATTTCATATAAAACCAACAATATCATTGGAAAATTGATTGAACACAACAAATCAAAAATTCATATAGTTGGACGTACTGGCGTTTATAAACTCAACTGTACCGATTGTGAAAAATTATACAGGGTCCTGCAACAGTGGCGCGGTGTTCCATATCTCTATTTTGGAAACACATAGAAATTTATATTTCTATAATATTACCTTATTGCTCGAGCTCGACAAAATAAAAATATTGTCGGTCACACAGGGTGTTCAATTTCTTCTGGGCGGATATCAACTATGTTTTTTCGAATGGCAACCTATATTTTTTGTCGCCTTTTCGGTTTCTACATAGAAAATAAAAGATACTTTATATAGATCTTCATTTCGAAAATATTCACGGTTTTCGAGATTTTTTGCATTTTTGATTTTTTTTTCAATTTTGGTCACTCAGAATATTTGAAATTATAAAGTTGTGCCAAGCCCAATTGAAATTTATTTTTGGTCAAATATTCTACATTGGTAACTCTCTCAAACGATATATCTGAAATCAACCTGCGATATACAGGGTATGAAAAATCGCTTGCCACATATTGTTAATAAAAATGTACAGAATGTAAATAAAAATGTACAGAAAAGCTCTACAAATGTCATGAAGTATTCCCTATGGTTAAGTTTACTAGTTTTCCTTAAAACAGCGAAAAATGGCAAATATTCAAATTTCTTAGCTATAATCTCAATGAACGACTTTTTCCGTAAATAAACTGTTGGTAGATAAACAAGTTGTGAATTACACCACAAAATATACCTGGTATATTTAAAATAATTTCAATAATTTCAAAATTTGAGCCACGTTCTTTGGATCTAAATCAACCTTTCAGCGAATAAAATATTTATTGTAAATCGGGTAGTCTGGCAAATGACAGATCAAAATATTTGCCTTCAAATAAGTATTAAAATCTTTAGTGATTTGTTAAGTAGAACTTTCGATATGATTTCATCAGAATGTTGTTAAATTATATCGAAAGTTCAACTTAACGAAGCACTAAAGATTTCAATACTTATTGGAAGGCAAATATTTCGATCTGCCATTTGCCAGACTACCCGATTTCCAATAAATATTTTATTCGCTGAAAGGGTGTTTTAAATCGAAAGAATATGGCTCAAATTTGGAGATTATTGAAATTATTTTGAATATACAATGTATATTTTGTGGTACAATTCACAACTTGTTTATCTACCAACAGGTTATTTGATTGAGATTATAGCGAAGAAAATTGAATATTTGCCATTTTTCGCTGTTTTAAGGAAAACTAGTAAACTTAACCATAGGGAATACTTCATGACATTTATAGAGCTTTTCTTAACGCTTCTTCTGGATCTATAATATACAGGGTGTTCCATTTGAAATAAGGAAGATTCTGTACATTTTTATTTACAATATGTGACAAGCGATTTTTCATACCCTGTATATCGCTGGTTGATTTCAGATATATCGTTTGAGAGATTTCCCAATGTAGAATATTTGACCAAAAATAAATTTCAATTGGACTTGGCACAACTTTATAATTTAAAATATTCTGAGTGACCAAAATTGAAAAAAAAAAATCAAAAATGCAAAAAAATTTCGAAAACCGTAAATATTTTCGAAATGAAGATCTATTTAAAGTATCTTTTATTTTCTATGTAGAAACCGAAAAGGCGACAAAAAATATAGGTGGCCATTTGAAAAAACATAGTTGATATTCGTCCAGAAGAAATTGAACACCCTGTGTGACCGACAATATTTTTATTTTGTCGAGCTCGAGCAATAAGGTAATATTATAGAAATATAAATTTCTATCTGTTTCCAAAATAGAGATATGGAACACCGCGCCACTGTTGCAGGACCCTGTATATAGGTCGTACAATTAGAAATTTCAAAACACGAATACACGAACAAAACGTAGCTATATTAAGCAGAAAACTAACTCTAATTATGCGTGCCATCTTATTCAAGCAGGCCATACCTTTAATCACAATTATGCAATATTAGTTAGAAAATAGACTCCACAAAACTAACTGTTGGGAATCCCCATACATCAATAAATATAAAAATTCCGGAAAGTCTAGTTAACGACTAGATTTCTCTAGGAACCCCTATGTTATATTCAATTTTAGTATAAATAATTTGTTTTTTAATACCATAATTTAGTACGAGATGAAGTCAATGTTATGACGAAACGCGTTTACTCATTAAATTTTATTTAAACCTGTGAAAAGTTAGCTTTTTGCCAATTCAATTCAAAAAAGAAATATGTAAATTCACTGCGATTCGAATACGCTGCACTGAAGATATCTAATAAGATCGAAACAGCTGTATGCAGATGTCGAGTCGGATTGACTTGAAATTTTCTATGATTTACTGTTTTTGTTTTGAATGCAGATTTTGCGTCTAGGAATTTATATAACCAGCTCCCTTGAAAGATTGTTTTGTTACTTTTACATTATTGAAAAAATTTTCTCATTCACTTTACGTGATATATGAAAATGAATATGGTCAACTAGTGTACTTTTCGTGAATTGATTGTCATGCTCTGTATCTGGTGAGATTGGAAAGAAATCCTGTATTATGAGTTTTCATCAAACAGCGACACGGTGAATTCCGAGAAGTACTTTTCCCAATTAGTAGGATGAAAGATAAAAAAGGATCGAAAAAGTCCAAAAATAGCTTTCAATTTACTGCGTTTCAATTTTCCTTGCAAATCGGCACGAAGTTTCTGGATAACCCAATATATGATTCTCATTCTATAAAAAATATTCCAACAACTTTTATATAACAAAGATAGGCGAGCGAATCAAAATAAGCGCTACGCCGCGTGGTGACAATCAGAATAACTAAAAATCTTGACATAGTTCTTACGTTCTCCTTTGTTTTGTGTTTGTTTTTGTGTGATTTTTTACAAATATTTATTATTTGCAATCATTTTGAAAGCTATGAGTCGTTCGAATCGTTATTGTTCAGTTCCTCAGTGTTCTTCCTGGGAAAAGAAATGTTCAAATGTGAATTTCCATACTTTTCCTCCAGCTGGTAATAAATACCGTGTTTGTGTAGAAGGGAAAAAGGAATACTCCTAAAGTCTCTACTTTGTGTGATCTGATAACTACAGATAGTGCTCTAAAGAGTTTCACTGGTCTCAATAATATAAAACTATTAGATACAATAGTAAAAGCAGTACAATCTGTTTACAGTGATCAACAGTCACATAGATTAACAATCAAACAGCGTATTGCTTTAGTATTGACAAAATTGAAATGTGACCTTACATAATTATGTGACATTATCTTTTTTATTTGGCATTTCACAAGAATTATGCCAAAAATATATATATGAAATTCTACTCATTATGAGTAGAGTTCTTAGTTGTGTCATAAGATTCCCAGAATATTCTGAAATACAGAAAAACATGCCAAAATGTTTTGAAAGTTTTCAAAATACTCGAATCATCTTAGACTGTACAGAAATTTATATTAGTGACTTAATTTTAAAGTTAGAAAGCTCACAGGATGCTATTATGGTGGACAAAGGTTTTTTGATAGATGATATTAGTCAAAAGTTTAAAATAAAATTGATCAGGCCACCATTTTTGAAAGACAAAAACAGTTGACTACAGAAGAAGCATTGTTGAATGCCAAAATAGCAGCTTCTAGAGAACATATTGAACGAGTCAATCAAAGAATTAAGATATTCATCTCATGATCTAACCTAAGCTTTCTCTCAATTTGGCTACAAAACAAATGATAATAATCACCTACCGCCTCAATAGCAATGAGAATACATACACAGTAACACACTTGTTCACTAAAGAAGCCTGAAAAGTCTTTATATTTATGGTAAAATTATATTTCAAAAACACAAATAAACACACAACAAATACAACATAAATATTCCAATGTCAATATTTATAGTTCTACGACTGGCCACATTGTCGTTGCATTCTTATTTTCAGATGCCTAAATCTGAAATTAGGAAGACTCACTCTTTTATTTTTTTACAATTTTTTGGTATACTCAAAAAAATTCTTAATATAATTAACTGTAATATATTATAATTGTGATTAAAGGTATGGTTTTCTTTACAATATTATTCACAGTCTCATTCAGAGGAAAAAATACAAAATTGCAGTTTAACATACTTGGGCAAACCTTCCGAAAACCTGAAATTGTTTCTTCATAAACAAAATTTCATATAAAACCAACAATAGCATTGGAAAATTGATTAAAAACAACAGAACTAAAATTCATAGAGATGAACGTACTGGTGTTTAAAACAACAAATCTAAAGACCATAGAGATGAACGCACTGGTGTGTATAGACTCCACTGTAACGATTGTGAAAAATTCTATATAGGACGTATAATTACAAATTTCAAAACTCGAATACACGAACACCAACGTAGCTATATTAAGCAGAAAACGGACTCTAATTATGCGTGTCATCTTATTCAAGAAAACCATACCTTTAATCACAATTATAATATATTACAGTTAGAAAATAGTCTCCACAAAATCAACTGTTGGGAATCCCTATACATCAATAAATATAAAAATTCCGGAAACCTAGTTAACGACCAGATTGAAGTAAACCCTTCTCCTCTCCTTAATCTGTTCAATGTACCTACCAATAACTCTGAATGAATTGCTTATTGTTATTTAGTTTCCCTAGGAACCCCTCTGTTATGTTCAATTTTTCGTATAAATAAATTGTTTTGTAATACCATAATTCAGTACGAGATGAAGTCAATGTTATGACGAAACGCGTTTACTCAATCAATTTTATTTCAACCTGTTAGCAGTTAGTTTTTTGTTTCTTTATAAAATAATTCTTTTTGTTCACCAATACAAATCGCGGCTCAAATATATATGGATAACAATCCAAACAAAATCATGACTTGTGGCATATGGGATTCCAAGGCACACTAACATAGTACCTAAAAACTCTGGGCATACTCACGAGAGTGGTAGTAGTAAATAATGACTTTAGACATGTCATGTTTTTAATTTAAAGGCACTGGTATTACATATAAGGTGATTG
Organism: Cynegetis impunctata; assembly: GCA_030704885.1. Classification (NCBI taxonomy): domain Eukaryota; kingdom Metazoa; phylum Arthropoda; class Insecta; order Coleoptera; family Coccinellidae; genus Cynegetis; species Cynegetis impunctata. The sequence goes on along the minus strand of JARQZK010005121.1, from coordinate 56,462 downwards.
AAACGTTTTGACAAGTTCGTTTAGAAAAAGAATTTAAACACTCACCTCTACTGAACTGGTTGAAGTTCTTGATAACCTTCTCCGCATTCTTCCTGGCTATGTAAAACCATTCAGAAGTATTACTCAGATACTTGTACTCGACGGCCAGGTCCTTCACCAAGATACTACCCTCGGGAAGTCTATACGCGTATGGGCAAAACAGCTGATAGTCCTTGTATTGGTTCTGATCGTAGCAATTTCCTGCGGCGAAGATGTCATCGTCAAACTCCACCATGCTGAAGACGGAAGCGTGGAGGAGATACTCAGAATGAACGACCTCCCTTCCTGCATATTTCCACAGTCTCGTCAGCATGTTGGCCCTGTTAACCGCTACGTCGGCTTCTACCCGGAACCTCTCTTGGGCGTACCTGTCCACGACACCGTCGCCCAAATTAAGATCCGTTCCTGCAGTACAGTTCTCTCCGAGGAGATGCTGGGACTCTACGATCCTCAAAAAACGAGTGACGATGTCAACGTGGCCGGTTTTCGCCGCTTCCACGGTTTCGTCTGTGGAGGTTCCATCCTGTTCAATGTCTTCATCTTCGAACTCCTCGCCTTCCTCTAGGGGTGGTCTTAATGCACCCTCGTCGGTTTTATTCTTCTTCTTCGCATCCAAATGGTTCAATGCTCGTTCTCCCATGAACAACATACTTTTGTCAACCTTATTCCAAGAGTTGTTACTCAGAGGATTGGGCCCAGTAACTGTTACCTTCCTGGTTCTGTTGTTTGTCATACTAGAATAGTTTCTGATGTTCGTAAGCTTTTCAAATTTTAATTCCTCTATATTTTGATCAGTTGTTCTTGTTTTGTTGATATCTGTGAAATCCTTTTCGTTTTTGAGTTTTTCTGAGAAAGGTCTTTTGAAGTTATGATAAGTTTCAAGGTGGTGAGTTGCGGACATTTTTTCTGATGTACCTAGTATGAAATTCGATGGTTTGAGTGTTGTGTTGGCGTACAATTCCATGTGCTGTATGTTCCTGAGTAGCCTGCTTCTGGATTTTCCATGTCGAATGGCAAATATTGCCGGATGGTCTAGATTTTGCGACGAAATTAGTTTCGAGAAGATGCACAAGAAGATCAAGATTTGTAGCAGCATTGTGTGGTATCAGTTTGGTTTTCTTCTCGCTTTCATAACTACTCAATGGTCACTTTTATTGAGAATTGAAATGAGTTTGTCTGTGAATAAACACACCTTTACAGGAAAGAGTTGATTTGATGAGATCCTTGAAAAATCGGAAAAGTTGTGATAACGTGAACAAAATTTTTCTTTTAGTTCGCTTGGTTGATTTGATCTCAGGAGAAACAACCGAAGATGATTTTCTCAACTGCGAGTAGTGTTGAAGAAAAAAACTTTAATTCAAGTTCAATTCAAAAACCTTTTTTCATTAATTTTTTATAATATCTTATTTTAAAAATTTGTTTTGTATTATTATTATGTTGTTTTTGGATAATCACTGAATCGATATATTTTTTTTCTTTATATGAGATAATTTGAACAACTTTTATTGCTTCAATGAAAATTTAAAAAAAAATTCTTTTTCGGCATGGTGTGCAAAATTTCAAAGTATTTTTGTTAATTTTCAATTGCAAGAATCTGCGCTGCTTTTGCGCTTTTGTTATAGTAAATTTTCTTTAAGATCTTAAGTATTTTTATCTCGAATTAAAACAAAAATTTTGATGAATTTCTGCTATACAAATTAATTATTTTTATTTTTCCGTTAATATTTTCATAATATCATAAAATGCCTTAGATTCAATCAAACAAACAAAACTTCATCAAAACTCCCGAAAAATCTCCTTCTAAACTAAAGGTGTGTTTACATCTTCTACGATAAACACTGACGAAAAGTTCGCTAAATCATCTTTTTGGGAAACTTTGCGAGCGCGCGCTTTTCCCGTACAACAATGCGAGGTGAAAACTCCGAGAAATTCTCGCGAACAAACCCCGAAGCTACTAAGGGTTGCTGGAAATTTTGCCTCGCGCTGAACGAGGTATAGCGCCATCTGCCGAGCGAATAGGGCGCTGGCGCATTGTCGGAGAGGCCTGGGATGGAAGTCATTAACTTGCACAATATTTGGTATAGAAAAATTTTGCTTGAAATCGAAGCTCATTTTCTTTGTGAATGAGAACACAGTTGAGTTGTCCTGAATTTTCCTGAATGATTGCCTTTTATAATAAGTATATGTATATATATATATATATATATATATATATATATATATATATATATATATATATATATATATATATATATATTATATATATATATATAATTATATATATAATATATATATATATATATATATATATATATATATATATATATATATATATATATTATATATATATATAATATATATATATATATATATATATATATATATATATATTATATATATATATATATAATATATATATATATAATATATATATAATATATATAATATATATATATATATATATATATATATATATATATATATATATATATATATATATGAATAATTGAAAATATTTTAACTGGAAAATCTGATACTGTAGGAAAATGTGACCGGAAAAAGATCACCACTCCTCGCACAGATCAAAAAGTCAGCAAAAATTAAAAAAAAGAGTATTTCCCGTCTGACTAAGATGATAAACGATGAAGGTATTGAAGTTTCAAAAAGGATGGCCAAGAGGAGTTTGTCCGAAGAGAATCTTCATAGTCGTCGGCCTACTAAAAAACCTCACCTCACGGAGACTATGACAACAAAGCTACTTCAGTGGGCTAGCCAACGCCACAATATAAATATTGTGGACTGGAATCGACTAAGAATAACAATAATGAATAGTTTAAGTCATCCTTGGTGATTTTATAGCATTATTTATAATATTTTATAGTTGTGCTTCTCCGATGAGTCATCGGTCCAGATTTTGGTCGACAACAGTTCTTTTGTCAGAAGATGCCCTGAGGAACAGTTCTATAAAGACTGCCTTTTGGAGAGGGTTGAACACCTTGTTAGTGTCATGGTGTTGTTTGTTATCTCAGCCAAAGGCATGGGGTGCCTATACATCATGAAAGGGACGATCAAAGAAGACCAGTACACGCGAGTACTAGAAAAACGACTACTGCCGCAACTCAAAAAATGCTTCTCTAATGATGATAATTACCTTTTTTATGCATGATTCAGCACCGTGCCACAAAACCAGAAGTGTTACTGCATTCCTGACTGAAAATCATGTTAGTATTTTGACTTGGCCAGGAATTCATCAGACAGGAGCTCCATAGAAATCATGTGGGAACTAACCAAGCAGGCAATTGCAAAGAAAGTGAAGACCACGAAGTGCCAGCAGATTAAAACTCAAATCAGAGGAGGGCATCACAACTCTGAACTACAAAATAATGCAAAGGCATCTGTTGAGTGCAAGCCCCGACGCATATAACCTCTTATTTCAGCAAAAAGAGGCATCTCGAAATCTTGAATCTTATTTCATTAGATTTTTGTTATTGGTAATATAACTCATATGAAAAATAATAAATAGCATTGCCTACATTTTTTGTTATTTTTATGATACCAATAGAATACAGATACTCATAAAGAAAACATAAGAAACCTACAACTAATAATTTCTTTGAGAAATCCAGTTGAACTCTAAAATACAGAAATCTGAGGACTGTCCCTAATAATATGGCAACCCACTGTATATATATATAATATATATATATATATATATATATATATATATATATATATATATATATATATATATATATATATATAATATGCAGGGTATCATATGAATAATTGAAAATATTTTAACTGGAAAATCTTGGGCTCAAAATATGTCGTAAGACTGAGCTACAGGGTGTTTCTTTTAAAAAATTAAAACTTATTTGTGCCCAATACTTTAAAACTATTTGCCGTATACCTACCATACTCGACAGGAAGTGTAGGTACTCTTTAAAGTAGTGAATAAGTTTAAATAGGAGTTTCTGGCTACTTCCAGAGGCGCACGGCAAGGGCTAGGGAGAGGTTAACTATTCCTAAATTCTTCGCTACTATGAAATTGTCATTTAAGTATAAATTTTTGTTTGTCTAGTACTTTTATATTACATTCATTATACTTAAGTTCCTCTAAGAACTGGTTTTTATTTATATTAATTTGTGTTCTGATTCGCTTTTTCATTCTTTCATAAGTCATTTATTTTCACAAATGTTTTTCTTACTTCAATGTAACTGATTTTGTATATGAGGATTGAATAAAATTTATCATTATTATTTTCCGAGATACTTATGGACTTTGATTTCAATGTGTAAAACCTTGTCAGTATTTTTTATTACAGGATTGCATTCATTAAACTCTTTGTTTTCTTCAGGTCTATTAATACGATCAACAAACATTTACCAAATTAGGTATTTACTATCAAAAAGATGTTCTCGAGGACACTCTGTAACACAACAGCCTTTCTTATGCGATTTGTGCTAAATCTTCCTATGTTAAGCAAAACGCTTTCCAGTTAAAATATTTCTGATTTTAATGAAACACCCTGTATATTTAATATATATATATATATATATATATATATATATATATATATATATATATAAAGGAAGTGCATCTACATGAAAAAATAATGATTTTTTGCCATATAAACTATGGTCTGAAAACGATACCTTTCCGAAATACAGGGTGTTGAAGTTTTAAGGGAAAAATTAATTTTTAATTGTCATTTTCATACCACTTTAAATATTTTCATGAAATTTAGTGTACGGCTTTTGTGCATTTAAGAGCAGTTTTTGGTCTGAAAATATTATTTTTTTATTTCCACCATGGGCGTCCGTATTCGATTCGGACTAAATATTTTTCGAGAAAAAATAGTACGCCACTTTTTCTAGAAATAAAAATGTTTTTTGAAGTCTTTATTTTATTTAGAGCAAATGTAATCTCCGAATTTTCTTTCGTAGGACGCATGGTTTTCGCTTAAAAAAATCAGAAGCATTTCTCTGTATGGTCATATGGCTATAATTGAATGTTTATTAATGTACTAACAATACATAATAACAAACTGAAATAATTAAAACAAATCTAATACTTAATAAGCTAAATTAAATGTTGAACGTGTCCTCCTCTTGCTACAGTACAACCTTCAATACTACGGAAAAACTTTAACACCTTGTATTTCCGAAAGGAATCGTTTTCGGACCATAGATTAAATGGCAAACTATCATTATTTTTTCATGTAGATGCACCTCCTTCAATATTTTACCTCACTTTTGAAACACCCTATATATATATATATATATATATATATATATATATATATATATATATATATATATATATATATATATATATATATATATATATATATATATATATATATCTGAATTTTCTTCAGAAGTCAATAGAAAGCTAGTAATTACACTTTGTTCTCTATCTCTTTCTTAATTCCGACCTTCGTCTACATTTCTCATATTCTTCTTCAATTTTAATTAAATTCACTAAAAAATCTGCGAGTAATGAACCTATAAAGTTGCGTGGATATAATCTATCGCGAACCAAATACTCACAGATACGGAATACATTCAAATTATGATAATTAAATCTCAGAAAAACATTGTTATCGAGTGCTCGTACTTAACGTACCTATATTACACAACGACCACTACCGTGAAATTTAGCGCGTACTAATGAAGTGTTTAACACGCATGTGATCAGTGATCAAACTAACGAAATATTAGTCAGAGATGGTCGCCAATTGTTTCAGCAAATTAGTACCTACTATGATTTTTATTTGTTAAATCTAAAACGCACGATTTCAACCATAATTTTAAAGTTTTACATATCGAAAATAAGTCTCAAAAATTACATTTATTAGAATCTATGGAAATTTTACCCCGAGGCGAAGCTAAAGGGGTTATAGTCTCACGACAAAAAGCTGGTAAGTGGCCGGATTTTAAAAATTCCAACAGATATCGATAAAAACACATATGATTTCATTAGGGAATTTGAATTCCCAATTTTTACCAACGAAGAATAAAAAAATATAGCGTTTTTACCCCGAGGTGAAGCTAAATTCTCACTACAAAAAGTTGGGATCTGGTCCGATTTTAAAAATTCCAACGGATATCGATAAAATACATATGATTTCATCAGAGAAGTTTTGTTCCCAATTTTTTCCCAACGGAGAATAAAAAATTATAGCGTTTTTTAGATAGGCATTACGACATGCGCATGCTCCAAGGTCGATATGTACGAAGTCCTACAAAACATGCGTCGAAGTGCTCTGTGTGCCACGGTAACCAAGCGACGTTGATAGCTTCAGCTTGATTCTGCGTCTGTGTCTGCTTCCCATCTTATCAATTTGATTCATAATTTGCAGCAAAATGAGCCGGTATAGGATATTCAAATTCGACAGTCAATCAATGAATTTATTAGTCAAAATTTATAATTCTGTGAGTGATTTAAAACAGAGAGAAAACGCATTATGACATGCGCCGAGGGGTTTCATCATTCCTAGTGCTACGCAGTAGGGTGTCCTCCATTTTAAAATATAAATCTTCAGATTTTTTACTCAATGAGCTAACTGAACTCAGTAATTCACCGTTATTAAACCTGGTATTTGGAAGGGGGCATCCATTAATTTTGTGAGATAATTTTGGCGATTTTTTGACTCCCCCTCCCCCCCTTGGTGAGATGTCGTGAGTTCTTTCTCGACACCCTCTCCCCCACTCCGAATATCACGTGAGATTTTTTAAAATGCATATTTGTTATACGAATGAATTAATCTGTGCTAATTCTAATAAAGTTCAAATAAATCAGTAATATTCTATAAAAATGTGAAAAAAATTAAGTTAATGATAAAACAATGGTTGTAATAAGTCACAGTTTTTTCAGTGAAAATTATTAGTGCATCGTATGTTTATTATAAAAGGTTATGGCATTATTTTTTTATAAATAATATTCACATCGTACCGTATATGAAGAAGAAATATTTACTCCAAAAAAAAGTATTTACTGTTAATAAATATTCATCAATAGTTAACGAATAATGTTAAAAAATACTTTTTCATATTTAATAAATGAATAAATTGTTTCCAACCAAATGAATTTATTTATAGTTAATAATTTCTTCCATCAATGCATAATTAAACCGCGATGAATATTTTTATTAATGATTTAGCTATATTTTAATGGAGAAACATTTTTTACTTAAGTTAACCCAGTTTTCTCGCAATTTTATTCTGTTTCTTGCGAAAAAAAATTACGTGATATTTTATGATACCACGCCCTCCCCCACGGAAGATTCAGTTATACCGTTCTGGGAATCATAAATACAACCTCCTGTTATTAATACCTGTCAGTAGAATATTTCAAATGATATACAAGCACTGTGATATATTTTAAGAATTAGTTTATAACTAAATCTGACGAAGACACTGTTTTGTCGAAACAATTATTGTCATTTAATTGTAAATATACTGGAAATTAAGTTTTAACCCTTTCAGGGCAACTGGAACTGGTTAGCTAGGAAGACCACAGTTTGTTAGTCATGAGTAAAGCTGCTCGTTGGTTATTTCAGTATACCAGTGTGTTTTGTGGGTTGTCTAACATAGCAAAATTTGACGTGTTCATCGAAGACGGACCGAAATAAGTCGAAGCGCGTATAACGTGCATTTGTTTACTATAGTTGGACACTACTTAGAGGATCTGCTGAAACTGTGCGTATTTGTTATTTTTATTTATGAATGGTGGAAAAATGGTTCCACCAATGGTTTACTTATATCTTACTTATGCATTTTCATGAATATATTGAACGTAAATGTTTCCTTTCTTTCGAAATTACTAATTTTGTTGGGGTCTCCTGAAGTGACCACTGGGCACTTACGTAATCGTGTTATCTTATTTTAGTTCTGAGGAAGCAAGTTTGGAGTACCTACCTACTGAATAGGCTTGCCAATTTTTGAAAGGACCAAACCGGGAGATTTTTTTAAGGAGTTTAGTAGGTAGGGGGTTGAAGAAAATGTCACTCATTTATTTATTTTCAATTTATATATACTCTGCTTCTAATATTTGACAGTTTTTTACCACAAAATCATAATCATTAAAAATCGAAGTTTGATTAGTAGAGTGCAGCTGCGTATTATTTTAAAAAAACTGGGGAAATTAGTCACCCCCGGAAGTCGGGAGGTTGACCATTATTACCGGAGTCATCCGGGCAATCCGGGAGGGTTGGAAACCCAATAACTGAATATTTAGAAAATCTTCCTGCAGATGAGTTCTATGATTTTTAAGAAATGCTCAGCGTGCAAAGTAGAATTGTGTTTGAAACATGAAAAAAACTGTTTCATGTTATATTACGCAAAATAGGTTATATTGTTTGGTTATATGTTCCTACTGGTTATGTGGAGTGACCACATCCTGCAGGATAATCCTTGTGTTTTTTTATCTTGAAATTTGTTTCATTTTCTTCGAGTATCTCTTATAAACCATTATCAAACCATACATAATATTTTTTCCACAAAAAAATAATTTGGGCCGGAAAGGGTTAAGTTAACACAGTTTTCTCGCAGTTTTATTGTTTCTTGCGGAAAATAAATCACGTGATATTTGATGAGACCACCCCCTACCCCACGGGAGATTTTCCGCTACCCCCTCCCCCCCCTAAACATCTCACGTAATTAATGGTTCCCCAAAACCTCTTAATAGTTAACCATTCCAAATAAGTCAATACCTGTTATACCATTCTGGGAATCATAATTACAACCCCCTGTTACTAAACCCTATTAGTAAAATATTTCAAATAATATATAAGCACTGTGATATATTTTAAGAATTAATTAGTAACTAACTCTGATGAAGACACAGTGTTGTCGAAACAATTGTCATTTATTGTAAATTTAGTGGAAATCAAGTTTAAATAAACTTGTTCTTATTTCTTCATATGAATTTCCATCACGTAAATGTTACTTAGATTCAAAAAAAATGTAAACAATCTATTTATACGCACAGTTAAAAGTTCCCCATCAACGTCCTGCATCTTCTATTTCGTTCTAGAATAGAATTGAATAAAGAATATATATTTCAAAGTCAAAGTCAAAATATCTATATTTCAAAAAATACATAGCAAAATACAAAGTATTCACGCAGTATTTAACAAATAGCGTCAAATAGGTAGGTACAATAAAATACGTTCAAAACCTACACTTAACACTAAAAATTAATAGATAGAAACTTTTACACATTTAAACAAAATGAACATCAGTATTGTATACATAAAACAAAACGTTTACAAGGATAAAAGGTCGGCATATATTATTATGCCGGCATATATATTATGTTATTGCATATACATGTACATATAAAAGACAATTGAAAAAAAAAACAATAACTATTGATATTAACTTATAAAATGGAAAAAAAATAATATTTATAAATACAATCAAAAATAAATGAATAATGCAATTCTTATATACTATATATACAAAAGGACGAAGTTCTACATGTAGATCTTCCACTTTTCATTAGAAAATTAGCAATATCTTGTATCTTTTTAGTCGCATTCTTCCTCGGAGTATATGCTACCGATCCAAGAACAATAATTATGTATATTAGCGCGTTCTGCGTCATACGAGTTCATCTAGTTAACGCGTCGGATGTTCCACTTGACCATCGTCTTCGATTGAGAACGTTGGAGATATAACCCAGTGACACACTTGAAGATTACGCCGTGGTCAACGATGTGTCGTCTTGAGCCAGTGGCGTAACAATAGGGCGGCATGACGGGCAAAATGCCAAAGCTCCCCAGCCGGTAGGGACTACCAAAAGGGTCGTAAGAACAGGAGGTTTTATACATTCATTATTACAACATTTAACATAATAATAAAATAACTTTATAAAGAAATAAAAATCTAACTTTTCACAGGTTGGAATAAAAATCTATTGAGTAAACGCGTTTCGTCATAACATTGACTTCATCTCGTACTAAACTATGGAATTACAAAACAATCTATTTATACGAAAATTGAACATAACAGAGGGGTTCCTAGAGAAACAAAGTAACAACAAGCAATTAATTCAGAGCTATTAGTAGGTACATTGAACAGATTAAGGAGAGGAGAAGGGTTTACTTCAATCTGTTCGTTAACTAGGTTTTTGGATTTTTCATATTTATTGATGTATAGGGATTCCCAACAGTTGGTTTTGTGGAGACTTTTTTCTAACTGTAATATATTATAATTGTGATTAAAGGTATGGTTTTCTTGAATAAGATGACACGCATAATTAGAGTCAGTTGTCTGCTTAATATAGCTACGTTGGTGTTCGTGTATTCGAGTTTTAAAATTTCTAATTGTACCTATATAGAATTTTTCACAATCGTTACAGTCGAGTCTATAAACACCAGTACGTTCATCTCTATGAATTTTTGATTTGTTGTTTTTAATCAATTTTCCAATGCTATTTATTGTTGGTTTTATATGAAATTTTGAAATTTTGTTTATGAAAAAACAATTTCAGGTTTTCGGAAGGTTTGCCGAAGTATGTTAAACTGTTAAATACTGTACTTTTCTCGGATATAAGTGGGTAAACTTCTGAAATTGCCATTTTGTATTTTATGCTCTGAATGAAGCTGTCAATCATATTAGGTGAATAACCATTATTTACTGCCATTTCTTTAATTATATGCAATTCCTTTCGGAAATTAGCTTCGGACAACGGAATTTTGAAAAGCCTATGAATCATACTATGATAAGCAGCTAATTTATGTGAAAAAGGGTGTAGTGATGTGTTATGAATTGTAATATCTGTATCAGATGGTTTATGAAAAATTGAAAATTCGTGTTTGTTGCTTCTTCTGGTAATAGTTAACTCTAAGTAATTAATAGAATTATTCATTTCAGTTTCTAGAGAAAATTTAATACGGGGGTGTATGGAATTAGTATAAGTAATAAAATTATCCAATTGTCTATCTGTTCAATTCAATAATAATAAAAGTAATATTTTTATTCCTTCCAAATATTACAGTGTTACAGAGTTAATAGAAACGTTGCTATAAATGAAAAACCCTTAGGGAGTGGAACTTATCATAGATACCTATAAATTCACAATTAAAAAACAAACTATATAATAAAATGAATATTCTTCAATTAATGCAAACACCTTTAGTCTGTGTCCTCAAAAATGACCAATTTCAGTGTCTTGCAACCTAACACTATGCCAAATTTAAATAATATCAATTTATTGGAAATAGCTCATATTTATCTCGTTTGCCAAGGAAATTCTCAGTTTTTGATCCGATTTTAGAAACGAAATACAAACGTCAGTTTAAAAAAAAATTCTCAGCACGTGCATGTCTTAGCTAAAAAATTATCATCGGCCTGTTTCGCCATTAAATCCATCTCAAGTGAATTAGATACGGCATCTACAATAATTGCCTATTTTGCAATCTTAGAATCTCATCTTCGTTATGATATTCCCTTCTGGGGTTCATGTAATTCTTCTCACATTGACACCATTTTTGAATTGCAGAAGAGAGCAGTTCGTTACATATTTGAGAAATAGGGCTCATTGCAAACCTTACTTCAAGAAAAATGGAATTTTAACGCTTCCTTCTTTATATTTACTTGAATCTGTGTGCTTGATTCATAAGTATTTTCATGACGTACCCTTGGTGCCACAGCACGGGTATTCCACCAGATTTCAGGACATCATGTTCACCTCCCCATTCCTTCCTCTGAATTAACAAAAAAGTCCATCATTTACAATGTTAAGAAAATTCACAATCACCTTCCAGCGGAATTAAAATCCATAACTTCCTCGGTCAATCTGCGGAAACGAACTAAATCTTATTTTCTTGATAGACCTTAATACTCTATAGAGGACTACTATTCTGACCATTGATCGATCGATACGACCAAATTGAATAACACAGGCATCAGCTTCGATTGAGGAGGATTTGACACTCTCGGTTCTATTGTGAAGTTTGTATATATTTCGTATAGAAATGTGGAGTGATTTTTATTTCTAGGTATTACATAGTTTAGTTTGTATATTTTTTGATTGAGAGAGAGAGAGAGAGAGAGATAATATTTATTGGAAACTTCCAAAGGGCTATCGACCTAAGTCTTCCAGCCAGTTACAATAATTTTATAATTATATTATATTTTTATTTCTTTCGCATAGTGCGAGTTTATTTTTGTATTATAGTTCACATAGGTGATCGAATAGAGGGGTGGCCGGCCGCCTCCTCCTCGGTGGATTTTCCCTGTTGTACTGATGGAGAAGTGGTTGGATGATATTTCTGTTATTTATGATAGAGATGAATTTTTTGCTGAGTCTGTTCATTCTATCGATTATCGGCTCTATTTGTGTAGCTTCATGCAGCAATTCATTGGATGGGTTATGAAGATGGTTGTTTGGGTTTTGTTATTTTGCGTAGGCTGGTTTTTTCCCCTATTAATTTCTATGTTCTTCAGTATTGCCTTGCTTCCATTTAGAAATAGTGAGTGTCCGTATTCCAATAGAGGCCTACATATCATTTTGTAGATTTTGCTCGCAGTGCCAATGCTTATTCCTTCTTTTTTGTAGGTTAGTGACCTGAAGTGTTTTGCTCTGGTTATTGTGGCTTGTTTCTTTAATTTTGTTTCGGCTTTGAAATTGAGCTTATTGTCTATTTGAATTCCTAGATATTTGCATTTGCTTGTGAGATGTAGAGTTACATTGTTGAGCTTGACCGTTGGAGAATTTACGCTTATCTTGTGGTTGAATATGATAAAATTCGATTTAGCTGGGTTAGGAAGAATTCTCCATTTCCGCATCCTGTGATTTTGTTTGTCAGCTCTTGAAGTTTGTTAATAATAATAATAATAATAAACTTTATTAGTACGTTAGGCTATACAGGGTGTACACGTCAGTTGTAATAATATTTTACACTTCAATACAAACAATTCATACGTGTATACACATACACATATATAAGTAAATATAATAATCAAAAAGTCATACGCGCATATACACGCATAATAAACCTTCATAAGTCTGAGTAGGTAAATAGTCTAAAGACAAAACGAGATAATTAAAATAAATAACAAAAAAAGGTATAAATACAACAACACAATTTAAAATTTTTCAAATAAGTCACATTGGCATTTTCCTGATAAATTGAGGTAGAATACTATTCTGACAACTCCCTCAGTTCCTCCAGACTATATAGCGCTTTTTTGAGAAGCAGGTATTTTAGAGTACTATGAAATTTTTTATCTGTTCTGATATTCCTAATGTATTTTGGGAGTTTATTAAATACAGTCACAGTCATATACGATGGAGACTTCTCAAACATTGAAGTTGTATGTTTCGGCACTGAGAATAGACTAGCATGACGAGTTCCGTAGTTATGTCCATCTCCCAGCCTTTGAAGTTGTACACAATTAACTTTTGCATGGAGAGCAGATTTCAGGACAAATACTGAGGGCAATGTGAGCAACCTACATCGGATGAAATGTTCTCTACACGATTGACGAGGCCTCAATCCAAATATGAGCCTGATGATTCTTTTCTGCAATACAAAAGCTCGCTTCCACTCAACCGAGGCACCCCAAATTAGTATATTGTAGGTAAGATGGCTATAGATTAAAGAAAAGTACACACTGAGTAGTTGGGACTCACTCAAAGTACTTCGCAGTTGAAGGATGGCAAAATAACCTTTATTTAACTTCATACACACCTCATCAACCTGTGTTGTCCACCTCCTATATACTCCTTCCTTGAACCACCATGCGATATTAGGGCCGTGTCATCTGCGAATTGTAATATGTAGGCTTTTTTGTTTATTTGTCCGTTATTTTCGGGGAGATGCTGTATATGTCCGCACAGAAGAGGTTGTAGAGGCATGGTGAAAGAGGGGAGCCTTGAGGTAGGCCTTGTTGTGGAGTAAATTCTTCTGAGTACTCTCCCTTGACTTTCACTTGGATGGTTCGATCAGATAGAAACTCGTCTATTAGCTTTACTAGATATATTGGACATTGTAGCTGACATAACTTATATATTAAACCCTCGTGCCAGACACTATCAAAGGCCTTTTTTATATCCGTGAAAATAACAGCGGAATGATTGCCCTTTTTTTGATTAGTTTGAATATTGGAAGTGAGGATAATTAGTGGATGAATAGTTGAAGTGTTGTTTTTGAATCCGAACTGGTTTAGAGGGATAGCTCTTCCCAGACTTTTATTTAGTCTATTTTTCAATATCTTTTCGAAATTTTTTCCCATCACCGGGAGTAAGGTGATTGGTCTATAGTTTTCCAAGTTTCTTGAATCTGTCTTAGCTTTATGGATGGTAATTAATATTCCTTTTTTAAATAATCTTGGGAAATGTGAATTGAGGAGACAGAAATTATATATTCTCATTATTTCTAGATGTACTGAATGTTCTTTTTTTTTTGATTGATGTGTGTTTATTTTTATGTTTTACATTGTTTATTTCCTATATATTTCGCTTTGTCAATAAAGTGTATAATTCACTGATTTATTATTGAAAAAGAATTATTTTATTTTTTCAAGCTTTCCTGACATGTGCACTGCATTTATGTTATTTTAAACAATTCATGTGACTTCGTCTATCCATCAATTTTTGCTGAACATAAATCCCGATAAAGTTAATAATTAATAATTTAGTTCTGGTACGTAGTGGTTTATAATAAAATAAGAAAACTTCAACAACGTTGGTTGTGCTTCTTTATATTGGGGCCCCATACGACTCATTTTTCACGGGCTTCGAGCGGTTTAGTTACGCCACTGTCTTGAGCTTATTCTAAGATCTTCAAAACGAATTGCCGGTTTTCTTTCCATCGCTATCCCGCTGCTTTGATGTGGTCTCTTCGCTATTTCTTCGTAAAATTCCGCGTCTTTGGCTTCCTCGAAAAATAACGTAGACCAGTCTGAGAAAGTCCGCCTGTATATAGGTGGCGAAAAAATATCGATATCGAATATTTAACGGTTACGCGCCGATGTTCTTTTTGACTAATTATAATGTGTGTTTTTTGATAAGTGATGGCGGTGTTTTCGATATTTGTGATTTTTTTGTCGCTGAATTTTCGCGAGGGTTTTTGCGCGCCCTCGTTGGATCACGATATTTGGAGTGATTTTGGGGGTGGAAATAATAGCTTAGGGGTGCCCGAGGATGATTCTAGATTGCCAAGAGGTAGATTCAAATATTACAAATTTTGTGATTCTTCAAAATTTACTGAGAATTATGGATTCTTTTAGGAAACTGAAAATGTGTTTATATTCTAATTTATATTGATTTTGGGGTTTGAAATAATAGCTTAGGAGGATAATTCTAGATTACCCAAGAGGTTGATTCAAATATTACAAATTTTGTGATTCTTTAAAATTTACTGAAAATTATGAATTCTTTTAGGAAACTAAAAATGTATTCAAATTTTAATTTATATTGGTTTTGGGGGTTGGAATCATGGCTT
Source organism: Cynegetis impunctata (assembly GCA_030704885.1). NCBI lineage: Eukaryota > Metazoa > Arthropoda > Insecta > Coleoptera > Coccinellidae > Cynegetis > Cynegetis impunctata. Next base: position 40,962 of record JARQZK010005121.1, on the reverse strand, counting down.
AGGGGTGCCCGAAAATAATTCTAGATTGCCTAGAGGTAGATCCAAGTATTAGAAATTTCGTGATTCTTTAAAATTTACTGAAAATTATGGATTCTTTCAGGAAACGTAAAATATTCCTGGAATTATATTTTGATTTAGATTGATTTTGGGGGTGCAAATAATGGCTTAGGGGTGCCCGAGAATAATTCTAGATTGCCAAGAGGTAGATTCAAATATTAGAAATTTTGTGATTTTTCAAAATTTACTGAAAATTATGGATTGTTTTAGGAAACTAAAAATGTATTTGAGGAATTATATTTTAATTTATATTGATTTTGAGGGTGGAAATAATAGCTTAAGGGTTCTTGGGGATAATTCTAAATTACCTAGTTAGATTCAAATCGTATAGATTTTGTGATTCTTTAAAATTCACTGAAAATTATGGATTCTCTTAGGAAACTAAAAATATATTTGGGGAATTATTTTAATTAATACTGATTTTGGGGGTTGAAATAATAGCTCAGGGTTTCCCGAGGATAATTCTAGATTGCCGAGAGGTAGATTCAAATATTAGAAAATTTGTGATTCTTTAAAATTTACTGAAAATTATGGATTGTTTTAGGAAGCTAAAATGTATTTGAGGAATTATATTTTAATTAATATTGATTTTGAGGGAGGAAATAATAGCTTAAGGGTTCTTGGGGATAATTCTAAATTACCTAGAGTTAGATTCAAATCGTACAGATTTTGTGATTCTTTAAAATTCACTGAAAATTATGGATTCTCTTAGGAAACTAAAAATATATTTGGGGAATTATTTTAATTTATACTGATTTTGGGGATTGAAATAATAGCTCAGGGGTTCCCGAGGATAATTTTAGATTGCCGAGAGGTAGATTCAAATATGAGAAAATTTGTGATTCTTTAAAATTTACTGAAAATGATGGATTGTTTTAGGAAACTAAAAATGTATTCCTGGAATTATATTTTAATTTTTATTGATTTTGGGCGTTGAAATAATAGCTTTAGGGGTGCCCTAGGATAATTCTAGATTACCCAGAGGTTGGTTTAAAATATGAAAAATATCGGTGTGAAAACTAAGAATATGTTCGAGAAAATTATTTAAATTTAGATAGATTTTGAGGGGTAGAAATAGTAGTTTAATTGCGTTAGGGGGGATAATTCGAGATCGCCCAAAGGTAACTTCAAAATATTACCAATTTTGTGAGATCTGTACAAATTTACTGAAAGCTATAGTATCTTCTGGGAAACTGAAAATATATTTGAGAGAATTATTTAAATTTAAATTGATTTTGAAGAGAGAAAATAATAGCTTAATAGTTTCAGGGAGTCTCATAGATTATTTCATATTGCCTAGAGTTGGATTCAAAATATCGTAAATTTTGAAACCATTTTTTATTGTCTAAAAATTATCGATTTGAAATTTTTTTTTTATTTAGCTGAAAAATTTAATACTATTCGATGTTAAATATATCTACTATTCATTTTGCTCCTTAAGTCCAAACAAGTTATTCCCCCTCAGATGATTTTTTGAAATTTATGAGACGTTTTTCGTCATATCTTTATTTATCTTATATACGAATGACCCCGTAAATAATTACATATTCGAAAAGACACCATTCGTCAAAACAAGTCGTAATTTTTTTAAACATGAGTAAAATCTAACGAATTATTGTTACTCCCAGCTTTATTTTATTGTCTATCGATTTTGCGTAGCATATATTTACCATAAATTGCAATTACAATACGTAGAATAATAAATAAATGAACAAACGCTTTAAACAATCACCATTCGTCCAGTGTTATTATATTCGTTGTCATTCTATGCTATGTAGATATGTGTCTGTGGTGCGATAGAATGATGTAAATAATGACAAGAGTAACAACGGAGCATCGTTAGGCTGAAACTGTTTTTTGTTTTACACAGTTTAACGCCTGGGTCACTGGGACAGATTCTGTGCGAAAGGCATTTGTTTTGAATAGGAAAACCGGTCGAGTGCAACTAGATGATTCGTCATAATGACAATCAAATCATCAAATCAAATCAAAACATGCTTTATAACCTTTAAAATTACACAATTTATTGACAAAGCGAAAAATATAGGAATTAAACATAACCACCTGTCGTCTTCTTATCTTCATGTAGTTAATATTCTAATAGTTATTTAATAAACTAGTTTATTAATGACAGCGATTAATGGTTGAGATATTTTAACGCGCGAGCGGAGCGAGCGCGTTAATAGTTCGAGACCATTAATCGCTACATTAATAAACGAGTTTATTACAAGATTTTTCCGTCGACCTCATCATGAATTGATTATAAATTCTTGATTGAAATAAATTTTTATTTTGCATAACAGATACATTTGACACAATATAAATGTTCATTTCGATATATTTATATTTATGCTTCCGATGGAACAATTTGAGAAATTCATAGATGGAATATTAGACATGTGACATTCTGAATAGTTAACATTACCTACAATATCCGATAAGGAATATGCGGAACTGGTGGAAGCTGAAGTGTTAATTACTTCCGAACGATTATTGCATAAAATTTTTTCCGCAGTTTCTACTTTATTTTGTATAGAGTTAAATTTTTCGATTTGAATTATGAATTCCTTTTCTCTGTGGAATAACAGTACAGACACAGAATAATTCAACTATTCCGTGCTGAATACTTCTGTGTTTGGTTGCCCATGACAATCATACATTAAAATAGGAGAAATTGCACATTAAAATGGGTCATTAATGATCAATTTGGTGTACGTTAAAGTAAGCTTTTATTTAGAGGTCGACGGAAAAGTAAATAATTAATTACATTTCTACAATTATTCGTATAAAATCTCAAGAAAGATAATTCCTTTGTTATAAATGACATACTTTTTAAACACGTTCTGATTTATTCAAAAAACGAAGTTTCATGAAATCTAATTGAAAAAATTATAGTTTAATCTTAATTAGAAGAATCGATTTATCATTGTTTCAGTTTTGAATTTCTTTCCTGTGCCAGTAGAAGAAGAGTGCTTGTCCACTGATGGAAGAAGAAGAGGTAATAATTACTCAGTTGAACCAGAGAATATAGACTATGTAGTTATACTCTCTGATTAAACAAAGAGATCTTATTGATCATAGAATAATCGATTACAGGAATCTGCATGAACGTCTACGAATGTAGGATTCAGGGTGGAAAATCACATGGAAAATGCGCTCTAGGTTTCGGTGTATGCTGTGTATGTGAGTACAATAATCAATACTACTCTTTCCACTACACTTGTCAAAAAATATATAACTTTTACATTCCATTTCTGTCAAAGGTATTTTAAATTGCCTTTTCTTTGTCATTTTAAATGAAACGCAATTTATATAGCACATATTCAGCTTCGAAAATAAATTTGATCGTAATATCTGGCATTTCCCGACTTTTTTCCCTTTTCAGTTACAGCAACATGCAACCAAGAAATATTCAACAATCTAACGTATTTCGTCAATCCAGACTTTCCGGATTTGACAAACGCGATGACTTCCTGCAATTTAACGGTGAAGAAAATCGACGAGGAAATCGCCCAGATTCGACTTGACTTTATACATTTCAACCTGGTAAGGGGGTTAACTGAAAACAGTATGAGTGAAATTGCGATGTTGTACTTATTTTTCTTTCATAAAATGCGATTTCGCGTACTTACCTTATCACTTTTATTTGACTTAAGTCAATTATATGAAAAGTCTGAACGTCTATGGCCGCTTTAGACTATGCGTCATTAAATTGTCTACAAAAAAGTCAGACGTTCATATTGTTTGGCGATGTTACTAGTCTACTTATTAATTTATCCCGTTTGATGTTTTCAGGGACAACCCAATAGAAAAACTGGAGTTTGTGAACAAGATGTGTTTATTATGTCTGGAGATGACTCTAGAGAACTGAAACTTTGTGGGCTCAACAGTGGGCAACATGGTGAGTTCAAATATTGGTACATTTCGAGTCATTCTGGAGAATATACATGTATACAATAAATTTAAACGCATTACTAGAAACAAAACAAATATTCTTTCAGAGAAATTATATTTGAGTGGTCTTGCAAGATAAATAAATTTTTTCAGTATATTTCGATGTGGAGTCAATCAAAAAACCAGTCCAAATAAACATGCGACTCAACAGAAAGGCCGTGTCCAGACTATGGGAAGTAACCGTCACTCAGGTACCTTTCGCACAGAGGGCGCCAACTGGCTGCCTTCAGTATCACGTGGGCTCACGTGGCATCGTACAAACGATGAATTTCGCGGACAACGGGCGCCATCTCGCGGACCAGGACTACAACATCTGTATGCGTCAGGAGGAGGGAATGTGCAGCATCGCATACGAGCCCTGTCACGAAAATTCGTTCAGGATTGCGCCGAACAACAACGGGACTAGGAGGCCTATCGTAGAGGACGACGGAGAAGGGTCAGGGTTCGGTGGATTGAGCAGAGGGTTCAGGGAATGCGTCGATAGGATCGTGTTGCCTTGCGACAACGAGGATCTGATAATGGTGAGGATTCGTTTGTGACGTAAACTGATATGACCATATTAAGCTCTTCCTGTAGTTCTCATAAACATTGAGAGGTAAGAGTAACCTTTTTAGACTACTTTGCAAGTATTTCTTCAGCCCCTTGAAATTGGCTTTGGAGGTTAAGAATTTGCATATTGTAATGACTGGTCCTGGTTATGAAATGATACACTGGTTTATCTTATACTTTAGTCTTTATTTACAGTAAACTCTAGACTTCTAGCTAAACCCTCGGGCAGCGTGATGAGTGTCTAAGTCTGCCTATCAGAGATTCCCTCTGGTTTATATATCTGGTTTATATATATATATATATATATATATATATATATATATATATATATATATATATATATATATATATATTATATATATATATATATATATATATGTATATATATATATATATATATATATATATATATATATATATATATATATATATATATATATATATATATATATATATATATATATATATATATATATATATATATAATATATATATATATTATATATATATATATATATATATATATATATATATATATATATAATATATATATATATATATATATATATATATATATATATATATATATATATATATATATATATATATGTATATATATATATATATATATTTATATAAATATATATATATATATATATATATATATATATATATATATATATATATATAAATGAAAAACTTGGTTCACGGAATGAACCGCGTGAAAGATTTGAAAAATCTCGATGTTTCGGTTCCTCTTGCGAAGCCATCTTCAGGAGAATTAGAAGGGAATAATTCAGAATCGTGGCCTCAATCTGCCTACTCCACGATTCGAATTAGGAGGAATCGGAAACAATACGATTGCGTGGTCTCAACCTGCCTACTCCACTAACCGTACTGCTTCCTGTCAACTCTGAAGTCTCAACCTGCCTACTCTTCAGAGTCAACTTGTCAGTTGGCTATTGTTTCCGATTCTTCCTCATTCGAATCGTGGAGTAGGCAGATTGAGGCCACGATTCTTAATTATTCCCCTTCTAATTCTCCTGAAGATGGCTTCGCAAAAGGAGCCGAAACGTCGAGATTTTTCAAATCTTTCACGCGGTTCATTCCATGAACCAAGTTTTTCAAATACTTCCGACCGCGGAAATCTTTCTGAACATTATATATATATATATATATATATATATATATATATATATATATATATATATATATATATATATATATATATATATATATATATATATATATATATATATATATATATATATATATATATATATATATATATATATATATATATATATATATATATATATATATATATATATATATATATATATATATATATTGTTTGGTATTGAAATATTTTTTACTTTTTCGTGATATCAGAACACACGTGTGGCGATGTTGTATATTCGGTTAACCGAGAAGCGAGAATCAATTAGTAGAATACACCGCAATTAGAACGGTACGAGATCGATTTGTTGAGTTTTTCGCGTTATTTTTGATAGTTTTGGATATAGTTTGGATATATCAAATAGCAGACAATAATAATTGTCACTTTAAGTTTTATGAAGTATCACGGTTTGTGTAGTTACATTCTTAGTTTGGTTTTACCAGTATCCTTGATTCCTTCCCGCTTTCCTATCATATTACAGGTAATAGTGTAATGAACTAATTTTCAAGTCCCGGATTAAACACGTGTAAAATACTCGGACAAGATGGACTCGTTTATAATGGAACCTCGCCTGTAGTGGACCGAATTAGTCCACGCCATAAGCGAGTTTTTTCTGTGATTCCCCCGGTGATTGCCCCAGCACGATGTGTTCTGATGCAATATTATGCAGTATTCTTTTCTTTCGACTTAGCGTTTGGGGCTTGCAGCTCTGTGAATGTTATTCGGTACGTTGCGTTTTATTTGTCTCTGAACTTTTCAAAAATATGCTATTTCCTCCAGCAAGAAAACAGCAGTGAAATGTTTTCAAAATTAAATAAAGTTAAACTTATTTTGCAGAACAATTATATGAAAAAACACTCTGTTCAAAGTAAAATAACTGATTTTTTTAAGAAATAATATTTTGTAAACCATATTTAGCAATTAAATGTAGTTCTCTTATCATGTGTTGTTTGATTCTCATAAGATGAACACTCGGATATAATGAACTATATCTCTTTGTCCGCTCGAGTCCATTATATGCGGATCGCACTGTATATATATACTTATATATATACTATACGAAGATACCAACGACATGAGACCTTGGTCTCACGTAATTGTAGCTTGTTTATAAACAAGTACGAAACATATAACATTCTTCATCTAATAATATATACACAATATTGAGACTCGACACTGACCTACTTGTCTACAAGCAACACAATATAAAAAAAACAAAAATGCGGGGGAAATAGGACTTCGTGACAGAGCTCTCCTGCTCTCTCGTTTTCTTCAGTCTATAATGAGTAAAAATTTCAAATATTTTGAAACCTAACCGACTGAAATTATTACAATATACTTAAATGTAGGTGCGCAGAACGGGGCGTGGCATCAACAAAGATCCGCCCCTATACCGTATGATACATTCATGAGTTTGAATTTTGTTACGCTAACCAAGCTAGTTAGTTGAGTACGCTAGGTACGCTGGCTAGTATTTGGGAGGTCTCGGGTTCAAACCCCGGGGCCGACTGGTCTGCCATGAGTTTTTTTCAGAGGTTTCCTCATGGTAATGTAAGTCACTGCTTGCAAACTTATAAGGCGAATGATGGGCCAGTATTAATCCTCTGAACCCTACCCACACTTCCTATGTTCCATAAATATCCCGTCTCACCTATCCTTAATGCACTTGTACATACAAGTGTATCCTCTGATCTGGCTGAAGGAGTTAATCCCAAACTCAAGCTGCCCGCCTCCCTGACACATACTTCAGGGAGGAATGAAACACGTGTGTTTCCTTTTTTGTTACGCTAAAGTTAATCGTGTAAACTATGTCAATTTACGCCAGTTATTTTCAGATTGGAGGAAGCGGGCCAGGATCTTGCAACATGATACATTGCGGTGAAACGCTCTGTCCAGAAGGTGAATCACCCTGTAGGATTGAGAGCAGCACGATCCCTTTCACAATCGGCATTCACTTCGAAGGAAACGCAAGAGAAGCTCCAGCAGACGAAAACCTTGGCATGTGTCTACTATATGAACAACTTCCTTGTAATTGAATGAGATAGGTGACTTATCGATTGAAAATTTCAACGCGAAAACCTAAAAACGACTTAATTCTGAGAGTGTAGATAGTCGATAACAAAATTATTATCACGTTTGAAAAGAAAATTTTCAATGCTAAAAGATAAAATACTTGGTAGTATCTACCAATCATTTTTTGACGTGATAATGAAGGAGAAATGACTCTTAATCATATCATCCTGACAAGTTATACGAATAACTTAAAATACTAATTATATTAGAACGTACTAGTCAATAATTAGTCTGAATAAGTTTTATATTTATTTATTTATTTCAAATAAAACAGTTTTGAGCATAATTGTTTTCTTACACTACAGGAATAATAAAAGTACTATATACACTAGATTATACTAAAGAATTTAAAAAAAGTAATTGGTACATCTGTTTAAATAAAAATCTTATTTTCATTCATATTTCTAATTCAACTTTGAAAATAATATAGAAGAAATATCTTCGTACCTAATATTGAAAAAAAAATGACAAACCAAATATCAGTTAAACTAAAAATGGATCATATAATCATATGTCTAGATTATATGTTATATACTTAAAACCCAAAACAATGAGAAAAATTTATAAAATACTTATGTAGTGTCTGAATGATATGGGAAAAATTGTGTATATTTATTTTACTTATAAATACATTATAAAAAAATTATTTATAAATTTTTTTGACCCTGGAAATAACATACCACAGGTCATTTCAATTATTGAAACTGAAATTTTTCACTGAATAGTGTTACTTGAAAATTATGAACACTTAAATATCCAAACCAAATTTAATTATTCCTTACACAAGAACAATCAAAATTTTCAGAAAGATCAGCAGTAAGTTATTAAATGATACAAACGAATACATTCATAATGTTTCAATATATTCAGAATCTACATCGTTGTACCCCTCTTTTTTGTCTGAATGGACTAAATTAACTTCGGAAGTAGCTGTGCACTGTATATAGCTAAAAAAAATAATTTCAATAATAAAAGATTAATATAATTTGTAGAATTGTACAACTTCAACTTTTGAAGGTACTCAATATGAAATGGAAGTTGAAAACAGCGATGGATGCTAAAGTTATCATTATTCTGTACTCATATATAAATAATTTATTTACATCTTCCATTTTTGGATTACTACCAAAAATTGCATCAAAAAGTCTAAATATAACGATTAAATTTTGAATTGAGTCTATTTTCTTGATTAATTAAAAGAATTATATCTGTAGAAATGAGATTAAAAATGTAACATCTTCTGTAAAATACATAATAGTGAAACTTACATAACTGCAACAATAACACACAATTGTGTTCCCACAGTTAGGTAGAAAAAGGCATTCGGCATAGTATTCAATGTACTATTATAAATTTTGCTGTACATTACACCAGAAATTATTGGAAAAGCATTATCAGCAACAGAAAGAACAGAAAAAGTAGCTCCTGAAAATAATTAAATTTAAAACAAAATAGATTGAAAAGATTAATAAATATCTGTAAAATAATGGGAACAAAATCAATTTATCACCTTTTTCTGATACTGCTATTATTTTAGATACCATTGATCTTATAACTGGTGCTACAATAGGTCCAATGGCAGCAAAAGCTCCACCTAAAAGCAGTAACATGTATTGAAAGAAAAAGTAATTATAAAGTACATTAAATGATTAAGATAAATATGGAAAAAGGTTCAGAAAAATGTGTTGAGTAGTGGCCTTTAAACACACTGACTTGATATCTGTACTGAATCGTAATATTGAAATATTAAAAATAGTATATTTTCAAATAAAATAATCAATCCAAGGAAATAAAATTAGAAACAGGCAGAGAAGAAACAAATGATAATTTCAATATAGTAAAATTTTAATATCTCACCTGCATAAAATAGGAAACTAGTTGTTGCCTCGATGAAAAAAATTCTACCAAATATATTAGCAAAAGCCCCTATCATTACTATAATTGTATCTTTCCATCCAAAAAATTTACTCATTATTGGTATTGTCGTTATGAGTCCTATATCTTGAAGAGCAGATTGAAACGTCCTAAAAAAATAAATAATAATTTTAGAAAACAAATAGTTTTAAGCAATAACAAAAATTAGGTAAAGATTATTCCCACACATAACTAAACATATAAAGAAAATGAATGAAAATATTACAATAAAGAGGTAAATCGAATATGTAAAATATGTAACTACAACGCCATCTCGTGAATTTTCATGGTACTTATTATTATACTATTACCTCAAAATTCTGTGAGATGGCGTTGAATGACATCTTCCAAATGGATAGACCAAAAAAACTACTATATTAAACAATAAATTGTGAATATTAAGCCAAATTTTATATATATTTAATAATTACAACTGAAACATAAATTTATCTGAGAAGCTACTCATAAATTTACAATTACCTAAAATTGCTAATTTCTCCCACAGTCCAGTGAAACACATTCTGTAAATACAAATAACAGGTATTCTTCTCTTCCCTTTGAAACGTGTATATTCCCATTACACCTATAAGTAGCAACAAATACCTTCTTCTATTCTCCTCTCGTTTCTTAAATATCGTCTTGAACGTAAAAACTACATGCTTATAATCAAAAAAGTCAAATAACACATATCTCAACCTCGGCAGAGGACTCTGTTTTTCAGTGGTTCTCCATTTCAATCTTAAACATGTATAAAGTATTGCTAATATCATAAGACTTACGTTAATAGAAAACATAATTGTGTAAGACCTATTAACCACATGCTGGAAAAGATAGGAACCTATAACATAAAAAGCACTATATTAGAACTACGTCAATTGACTTAAGAACCATCATGTTTTACCGAGAGCTATCCCAGTTGGCATAGTTGACAAGTATACCACTTCTAAAAGGGTAACTCTAAGTGTCCTATTTTCTGAACTGGAAACATCAACTAAATAACTCAATGCGGCAGCAAAAATGGCGACATCTGCCCCAGTAAAAGCCATTGGAAGCGTGGCTGTGTAAATTATGTATTCAACGGTCCAAGTTGGCTGAAGAGAATTAACGATAATCATGGAAGAATAATATAATTTTCCAAAAAGACCTATAAGCAATGGCAACTTTCTTCCTCTTTTGTCAGACCACGCACCCATAAACAGAGCTAAAATTATTTGACCACTATGGCCTGCTATGTCATTTTTAAAGTTGAAATTTGAAACTGTAACCTAAAAATATCAGGACTGTTAAGTAGAAACATTCTGTTAAATCTGTGTCACACACAAAATTTAAGAAAATACAAACTAAAAATTTTATAATTGATCATATAAGCAGTTCAAAACTATTTATATTACTATATATCCGTATCAAACTTGAGTGATTTACCTGAACTTGCTTATTGAGCTCTGAATATGCTTCGTTAGAAATATCATCACATACTGTAGCATTGAATTTATGATTCACCCTGCATGCTTTATCTACGAAGAAAGCATTTTCTAATACTGTGGTTATCATAAAGGCCATAAAATAAAGATATAGAGTAGGTTCGACAGTAATAAAATCCAGGTAATACAGCATTTTCCTTCGGAAATTCCATTCCGCTGGCATCTGAAACAAATAAAAAAGTATATTTTAAATAAATAATGAAGGAAAAGTATCGTTCTTTATCATAGTTTCTAGGTTTGATTGCATCCAAAAGCATATATAAAACTCACCCAAGAAACATTTTAAAATTCATACAGCTCAAGCATGCTTCAACTTTAGCCGATGGGTACGTATCGTGTGAGAGTGTGAAGCAGCATTTGTTGTTCTAGAAGTAAATTCACATACACAACTTTTCGCAAAATGGAAATCTACATTCACTATTATGTAATTTCTATAAACTTAGAGGTATACAAGCAAGTCTTGAATGAAATATAATCCAAAATTTCAATTTAATTTTCTACTTACGAAGCTATAGGTATCGACTAATGTTGGCATTTTTAATATCTCAACTAATCATTGGAAATTATTAGACTTGATAATATTATTAGTGCCTCAAATATAGTCAACAAACATTGGTATTTTGAATACCTCGTGTATCAATTTTTGGCGCCATGTAGATAAAAGTCTGTGAAATAACACAACAATTTTCATTTTTTTCTGTAAATTTTCTAAGTTTTCTATTCAGTAACCAACTAAAAGTTTTTGATAATTTATGTAATTCAAAACAATTTGCTGCACGCGAAATCACATAATCTATACCAATACATAAATTTTACGATTCGAATCAATAATAATATACTGAATCCTGTATAAACGCCACTGAAGCCTACATTCATCCTAAACTCACTGACTGACCTTGGCTAAAACTACATACACTGTAATTATGCGTTTCTTCAGTTACTCATTTGATCAAGGAAAAGTAAAAAACAACTAGAGTCCTAAAGATAATTTTTTCAAACAAAAATTACAACATTCAAATGAAATACGACTGAAAATAAACCAAACTCAAAACGATATAATTTCAAGTATGTATCAAACGAATGTAGTACTTAATCTGATTCAATTAACAAAAAAATTAAATTTGTAAGATTTGTGCATCTTAGAAGTTGAAGACAAGATTAGCTACATATAAAATTATATGTAATATAAATTCGTCTAAATTATCTGTAAATATGCAGAACTTTTAATACTATACTAATGAATATTGGATGTTGATACGTTGATACGAGAGAAAATTAATATCAAATGACGATATTAATAAACTAATAATAAGTAACAATTAATTCAACACTTAAATACTCACATTGTCACATCAATATTCTAAAAATGTTTTTCTCATTCACTTCCCTTCTTGAACAATAGGTAACTTATGAATTAAATCATTGCACTTCAGAAAAAAACTGCTGACGTTTTATTATCTTATCCCTCTCTAGTCATGTTATCGTAAAATAATGAAAGTAAATACTATTACGGCATTTCTAATACATAATATTAGACATGCAATCGTAGTTTTATTGAATATAATCACTCGTTTCATTCTAAATTGGATAATAATTCTAAATTATGAGGTCGATGCCTCGAAGTCTGAGTCTGTACAACATATGAAAGACAAATTATCTTAGATTATATGATCTTGACCTTAATGAGAAATGTTATCATAAATCAAAAATTATCAGTGAATGGTATAATTCCAAGATAATGATAATTCAATCGTAATTTATGTAATCATCCAAATATATAATCAATTAGTTGATGGAATCCGTCGTTACTACGTGATAATTTAACATGATTAACAAAACTAAATTTGATTTTACTACGTTTATTATCACAAAATATTTTGAAAAATATAACACTGCAAAAATATAACACTGCACAAATCTTACAGATTTGTCCTGTATGTAAAGGAGTATATATAGGTCAGACTGGTCGATCGTTCAAGACAAGATTTAAAGAACACCAACAATCTTTTTTGAAAAATAAAACGGATTCAACGTTTTCAAATCATTGCCGTGAAAACCACCACCCATTTCCACAAATAGATAATTTTCAAATCATGCACAAATTACCGAAAGGAACCAAACTTACTTACTTAGAATCATTAGAAATTTTTAAACTCAATAATAATGCAAAAGATATCTTGCTGAACGACCAGATTGACTTGATATATTCTCCTATATTTAGTGTATTTAAACAATGATGACTTTTCTAAGAACATTGTATTGTACCAATTTGAAATTCACTCGATTAGCCCTTCTTGAAATATGTTCCTCTTGTCTATTTAGGTACCTGCAATAATCCTTTCCCACCCGTAAGCGCAAATCTATAATTATTTTGTATTCAGTTCTTAACTCAATCTGCCCGATGATGGTCTAGTGACCGAAATTGCAATCGCAGTGTTATATTTTTCAAAATATTTTGTGATAATAAACGTAGTAAAATCAAATTTAGTTTTGTTAATCATATAATCAATTTATGAAAGGCTGTTTCTTCTAGAATCAATTCATGAAGGGAAATATAATATTATATATATATATATATATATATATATATATATATATATATATATATATATATATATATATATATATATATATATATATATATATATATATATATATATATATATATATATATATATATATATATATATATATAGGTATATATATGATGAACATAAACAAAACTTGAATTCACTACGTTTATTCACTACTACTGTTGAATCAATAATTAGTATTGTACAAAAGCCAACGTCAACTTATCTGTTCTTGCATGTACTGAAATCGACACCCACCTTTCTAAGTTTGAAGATGCAGAAGTCTACCTTTACTTTGCAAGTTTGCACTACATTAGACTGGCTAAATTTGTGCACATGTGCTTTGTCAGAAGATGCTTTATCAAATTCATATTTCAAAATAGTTCAGTATTGAAATAGTTGGTATTGATAAAAAGAAATACGTACTAAGTTGTTTATTATTGATACAATCATTTCATTTATCAAAACATATGACACTGGAACTGAAAATAAAAATTTTGCGTAACCGTAATGCACCTCATGTAAACCAAACGATTTCGGTTTAGGTAAACACTACAAAAAAAAACGAATATATTAACTTTCAATGATATTAGCATTTTTCAATTTGGAAATATTACAAAATTTTTCTCATTGATAAGTAATTTAAGAAACTAATGCCATCTCTGTTTCCATTGTAAACGAATTGAACATATCTGATATCTATGATCTATATCTATGAAGCTGCTCATATCAAATTTAACAGACAAACCTGTCATATTTCTAACCTCAAATTTTCAAAAAATGCCTAGCCGAAGCAACTGACCGGTAACGAATTTTCATAATTTATATTTCACACTTTCATAAGTGGAAATAGCGAATCATTTTTATACAGTTTACATTACGAGTTCTGCAGCAGATAGATCAAAATGAATATAACGCGCCAAACCGACAAAAGCAGCTTCATGGAAACCATTAGATTAGATGCCCAAAAAATGGAACTAGCTGGTCGAACCGTAGAGAAATTCCTTGCCAAGGACAACTCAGCCCCAACATTAGTAAATTTAATGGGTATCACACCACAAACAGGCCCCACAGCAAGCGGTTTCAACGATCATGATTATCCAATTTTAAGCGGCATGCCACTAACGTTGAACAATATGACACAGATAAAAACTTTGAAGCAAGTACCCCTTCCTCCTGAAATTATGGAACATTTTGGACATGTACAATGTCACTGTATGATGGGATTATTTCCAGAAATAAATCGGGCTTGGTTAACTGTAGATAGCGATATATATGTGTGGACATATGAAGAAAATTCGGATTTGGCTTACTTTGACGGGTTGAATGAAACCATATTATGTGTTGGATTAGTAAAACCAAAACCAAGAGTTTTTCATAATTTTATTAAGTATCTGTTAGTTGTTTGTACTTCAGTAGATATTGTCGTTCTTGGAGTTACTTTTGGTGAAAGTGTTAATGATAACATGGCTGAAATTCAGTTGATACCAGATCCTGTATTTACAATGCCTACTGATGGTGCCACTATATCCACAATTTTGGGGACTGCTACAGGAAGAATATTTTTAGGAAGTAAAGAAGGGAATGTTTTAGAATTGGAGTATCAAGCTGAAAGTGGTTGGTTTGGAAAGAGATGTAAGAAAATTAATCACTCGAGTAGTACATTATCCTTCCTAGTTCCTGCTTTCCTCAATGCTGCCCTTGGAGAGGAAGATGGAATTTCCCAAATTGCAGTTGATAATACTAGACATATTTTGTATGTTTTAACAGAAAAAGGTTCTATTGAAGTGTGTGACCTAGGTGAAAATGGTACAACCTATTCTCGCATCACAAAATTGTCTCAGTCTAACTTGGTGCAACAAGCTGTACATACTGTTAAAACTTTAGACTCTCAAAATTTTAGGCCAATAGTAAGTATAAGTGCAGTTGAGTCTACAGAGTCACCATTTACGAATTTAGTTGCTCTTACCCAAACTGGAGTTCGTTTGTATTTTGCTACATCCAGTTTGAGTAATCCTCAACCCAATCAGCGACCATATACTTTATCTTTACAACATGTGAGGTTACCTCCAGGTTACTCGGCAAACATTTCTGTGCGGCCTAGAATGGTGCATGCTGGTGACTATAGAGATCGAAATTGTGTCTTAGTGTCTACAGTAAACGAAATGGATGTGCTGTGGTGTATTTCTGGGGATATGTTTCCTTTCAGCCATTCTTTGATGGAGGCACATACTTCATTTAAGTTGGGAGCCTCGGCCATATGTATCTCCGAAGTTAGAAAAGGTAAGAATGTTTTTCCTGATCATCAACAATTTTGAAATTCAATATTTTATAGATTCAAATGTTCAAATAATTTTTTTCATTAGATTTTACATCTATATATGAATTAGAATGAAAATTATTGGAGCAAAGTGAATTCAGACACATTTATTGAAAAATTTTAAATATACCCCTCTACATTTAAGAGGTTGTGGAGTTTTTGAAATCTCATAGTATATTGTTTTTCAGAAATCTCCTCAACAAGTTTTTACGATACCAAACAGGAACTTGCCCCTCTTGTGGTACGTCAACACTATGAGCCCCCTCGAAAATACGTAGTTCTGACGTCGCAGGGAGTCCATATTCTACTAAAATACCGACCCGTAGATCTCTTAAAGCAACTCCTCCTTGAAGGTAGAGGGCCTGACTCCGAAACAGTTAAGAGTTTCTTCGTTATCGAGACCGAGGATCAGGCCTGCGCTACAAGCCTAATCCTGGCCTCCCTCGAGTCCCACACCAACGTGGAGCTGGCCGAAGCAGCCACCAGAGCATTCTTCATATATGGGGGCGAACCTAAGCTGGCCGTACAATCTGTGTATAATCAGAACCAGCTGAGATCTACCGGCGTCTTCCAACCCAACATGATATCCACGCCGGCTCCTCACATGGGACAAAATCAGTTCCAGCCTGGCGGTCTAAACGTGACTCAATCGCTCACTTTGGATCCTGCCACGATTTTTCAGTTTTCGTCCAAACACAACGGATTGTATCTGTACTTCGGGAGAATTCTAAGGCCATTGTGGAATCAGAAATGCGTACAACTGGTTCTGGTCGAGGAGAAGTCGAAACTGGTGGCTTTCGCTTCCACTGTGAACGCCGAACAGGTGGGGATGATCCTGAGCAACCTGGTGGCGTTGCATAATTTTCTGTTGATAAATACTCAACTGTGTGTGTGTGCACCAAGCCAGACTCAGAATGTTTCAATGAATACGACTGTGGGTCGGCCAAGTTACACATTACAAGATGCCCAGTTAGAAGAGAGGTGAGTTATTGTCAGTTAATTATTATTTTTTGATGAAAAATATGGACACTTAAAGGAAAATTAATTTTGATTAAATTTGTATTAAAAACTTTTTAAATGAAGTATTGATATTAGAAGGAAATGTGAGATGATTTATTAGTTAAAATTGAATTAAGTAAACAAAGTAATCAGAAAGTATATGTTATGTTAAATCGTTATATGAATTAAAAGAATAAAAATGTGAAAACTAACTAGTAATTTAGGAGAATATTTTTGAGTGAAATTTTGGAAAATTTTTATATTGATTTTCAAATGAAACGAGTTGAAAAAACATATCTTATCAAATGAATTGAGAGTGAGTGCTGAAAAAAGATTTATTATCTCTTAAATTGCTCTTTTCTTCTTTGAAGGTTATCCTTGGATTCTCTGAAAATCATGGTGTGCCACTGTTGCCAAGTAATCGGTCTGTGGAAAATCCTATGCGAACACCAGCTGCACGACCTCCTGATTTCACTACCAGAAAATCATCAGAAAATGATGGAAAACACGACATTCAAGGATTTATGCCTGTACGGTCAAGACATATGCAGCTTGCTTATCTCTACATTAGTCAATAGTTACTTGGGTGACAACGCTTCGGTGGACTCCATCGCCAGCAGGCTCAGAGACGTGTGTCCCAGTTTTTACAGATCAGAAGATGCTGCCTTTTCCAAGGCCATCGAGATGTTAAAAATGTCACAGGGTATTTAAAAAACAATTTTTTCTTGAACACTCTTTTAAAAAGTAGTTTAATTGATATTGAAAACAATTCATTCTATAGAGACAAATTGAAGAACCTACATAGAACACTGTTTTAGTGTTCTTAATTGCCTAGGCCAGGGCTTCTTAAGCTTTTCCATTCACGACCCCTTTTATGATTGCGAGTTTCCTGGCGACCCCATATAAATATAAAAGAAAGATAAATAAATATTTTTTGATGATTTATTTATTAGGTAACAATATACATATGAAAGTATAAAGTTTTAGAATTCGTTTAGAAACACAAAAATATAAAATTAAAAATTGCACAAAAAGTTTTAAAATTGTTTTTATTATAGTTACAAAAATTATATGCTCTATTTTTCATAAAAATTGCATTTTTTGCAATAACATAAATAAAAGGGAATTCGGACCTTCTTTGTTCGCACGAATATATTCGAACGCAGTCGTTGAGTGGTAAGTATTAAATTAAAATTAATGGAAAGAATTTTATGAGATGGATGTGCCTGTTTTTTAGTGCATGTTTGACACTGCTGGACGTATATTGGGATTTAATATGTGTTAAAGCTGAGATAACGCCATATCAGCGATTGTGGGAAATTCAGTTCTAGTTCTGATCCAGAATTCAGTCAAGGGCTTTTTTAGAAATTGTAGTTTTAAGTTTGAGTAACTCGAAAGTTAAGCAATTTCCTCTTGAGCTTTAAGTGGCAGGTGATCAATCTCACTTGAGACATTCGAAAACGGCTTTAGAATCCAAGCTAGCTCTTTGAAATCAATGTTTAATATAAAATATGTACGAAAATATGCTTCTAGCGCTTTTAAGTGATCTACGATAATTATTGCAATAAAAGTTTTACAACTCTCACTGGACATAAAATCTTGTATTTAAATATTTGACATTAAAATCTCTCGCGACCCCAGAACTTTGCTGCGCGACCCTATTTGGGGTCGCGACCCATAGTTTAAGAAGGACTGGCCTAGGCTAACATCACTTTTTTGTCTTCTTTGTAGCCACAGTGAACGCAGACGAAAAGGAAGATTTGATCACTTCGGCGCTTTCCCTCTGCAAGACCATAGCTCCGAATGTCAACCTGCACGAAGTCTGCGTGCAATTCACCAATCTGAAAGCCTACAAGGCTGTCATCGATCTGTGCCACACCTGCGCCCGTAAAATAGACCCCGATCGGGTGGCCGAGCACTTCTACAAGCAGAGCAACGAAGCCGACGACGAGGGATACGGTTACTACTGCAAGAGGATCGACATCTACCAGGAGATCAAGAACATGCTCGACGTCGTGCACCAGCAGAGCGAAGAGTCCACCATTTCCCCCGTCAATCGAACTGTCAGTCAGGTCGCGGCCGAGGAGTGCTACGATTTGACCAGGAGGATCGTCCAGGAGATCTTGGACACGAACGACGATATAATGCACACCGTGCTCTACGGATGGATGATATCGCAGCACATGACAAACGATTTGATCAAAATCAGCAATCATTCGCTGGAGATGTTCCTGACCCACAATTCCCAGCAGGACTGCGACATTGAGGTCAGTATTGAAGCGTGATATAGACTGGCCTCTGGCCTTGAACGCGTAGATAACGAAAACAGACTATCCCTATGAAAATATTCAATATAATTTATAGTAAACCTCTCAACAAGCATTTGGTGAAAACTTATTAGGAGAACCAATGTTTGGGATTATATCGCCACTTAAACCGCTCCTTTGCGCATGTCGCCGCTTTAGCCACGCCTTTGCGAATTGCGCCTGTCGCCGGCCATGAGGTTTTGAAACTATTCTCGTTGACTGGTAGTTCAAATGTAACATGCGGTCTTACTCGCTCATTTTCTCCGCTATCTGTCGAATTTTTATTGATATCTTTCAGTGGAGATTTATAGCGTAAGGTGAACGCTGACATTACTTTCTGATTTGTAAAATCTTAGCTCTCGGTGTGTAGCATTTCGTGGGATTGATATTGTGAATACAACGGAAATGTGTAACAGAAAGTACAAACAGGCAGAGAGAGAAGCGACCTAGAATTTGTCCCAGAGAAGAATGAAATATATTTTATGGCTTGGTTTTGATGTCTGTAGTCTATTGATATTAGTTTTTATGTGTCCTACCAAACAGCGGTCAACTACGGGAATATAGAGTTTATATATATTATACATGCCGGCGAGATGTCGGTGAGTGAAGGCGACGAATGTGAGCGCTCCGCGATTAAGTTAAATAGTGATGAATTTAAAAACAGTTTGTGCAATCTTTGTAACAAAAGAGTGGTTGATTCGATTAATTGTATCAAATGTAACGCAGTGTTACATAAATCATGCTGGAATAAATCCAAAAAATCGCCTTCTGCAACTTGTGTACACGTATCGACTATGGAAGAATATTCAAATAAAGGAGTTTCAACACCAACTACAGAGATTAATTTAGAATGTGAATTTCTCAGGATGCAGGTAAAACTGCTTAACGAATTATTAGTTGAGGTTAAAAGTAAAAATCTCATTCTAATAAATAATAATGAACTTCTCAGTGAAAAGATTAAATATCTCGAAAGCGATAACACCGCACATAAAAAACGAAAACAAGATACCGTAAATAAACCAACATTGCCGAGAACAGACACAGATAAATCAGCTGTCACATACGCATCAGTCTCTATGCCCGCATCAACGTCAACGTGTTCAAATGTAAACATAAATAATGAAAATGGAAACAAGGGTACTAATGATGGGGAACAGGAGCAACCATGGAACACTGTAATGAGCAAGAGGAGTAAAGACAAATCACATTTGAATTTACCTGTTGTGAATCAACACTCTTCTGATAACTTCAATAATAAACAAAGGAAAATTGTAACATGCACTGGAACACCTAATACAAATGGAAAAATAAATGGAGCTATACGGAAGAAATGGATATATGTGGGTCGAATAGCGGGTGCGAATGTCAGCGAAATCGATATTAAAGAATATTTAAAGGAATCACAGGTTGGTAATACCGTTGAAGTTAAGAAATTACCTACAAAAGGTGAAAATTCTGCTTTTAGCATAGGTATACCGGATGATGTTACGTTTGACAAATTAAATAGTCCTGATTTTTGGCCATCGGGCGTTACTCTAAGAGAATTCAATTTCAGAAATTTTTTCCGGAGACCGCCGGAACAAAAAGTAAAATAGTTAAAAGCATTTGTCTATTACATCAAAACATACAGGCTATTGGAACGTCTTTCCTGAATCTTGAACGTGTACTGCTTGATCATCATATTACTATAGTCTGTGTGACGGAACACTGGAAATCTGATGAGGAAATTATATTGTATCTACCCAGAAGATTTTTGTTGTCATCTTCGTACTGTAGAGAAAGTGGTCGTCATGGTGGATGCGCAATTTACATTGCAGAAGGTTTTGATTTTTCTGAGAGATTGGATTTCAAGTCTTTAAGTCAGCCTAGCTGTCTCGAATGCTGTGCCACTCAACTAGCAATAGATGGTACTAGATTTCTGATTGTATGTATCTACCGACCCAATACTTTGCCTAATATAGATTTATTTTTTGAATGGTTTTAACACATTGCTCACTAAATGTCTAATTGAAAATGTTAATATAATCATAGCGGGCGATTTCAATATTGATATTCTCACCCCTTCATCGGATTGTAGGTCATTTCTGGGAATTTTTGGATTCATACAACTTGAAAATAACAACAAATGAACCTACTAGAAGGACAAAAACTACCTCTTCATGCCTTGATAATATCATCACTAACATTGATGGTAAGACCACAATCATAGAAGAACACTTGTCTGATCACTCGGGTCAGAAGTTCATTTTTGATGTTACTGCCTTTTCGCAGCATATGAAACACAATAGAAGACGTATTAGACAATATAGGAAGGAAAATCATCTAGCTTTTAGTGAATCGTTAGTGAGTATTGACTGGTCTGAGTTATTTTTAATGAAAGAAAATTCTGTTAATGAAATGTGGTATCTATTCTTTAGTCGTTTCAAAAATGCATTCGATACTTCTTTTCCACTAAAGCTAGTAAATATTAAAAAAAAACGGAGGTTTGAAACAACGAAAGAAGTTCGATCACTCAAAGCTGAACTTGATTTGCTGTATGTTCTCTCTAGATACAGCTATGACTATTTAGATAATTATAGAAAACTAAAACGATCCTATGATTCTGCTTTGAGCACTCAAAAGAGAAATCATAATAATAATTTTATTAATAAAGCTGATAATAAAACAAAGGCTGTGTGGAATGTTATAAGGGAAGTTACAAATAGTAACAAAAAGTCTTCTTCTAAATACCTACCGAAATTTACAAGTCAGGGAAACAGTTATAAAATGTATGAGTTAGCTAATGCATTCAACAACCACTTCACGGAAGTTCCATGCAAATTTAGCTCAGCTTCTAAAGTAGTACAAAGATCTAAAAGAAACATATCAAAGTCTTTTTACTTATTTGAGGTACTTGAGAATGAACTACTAGCAGTAGTGAAGAAAATGCAGAAAAAAATATCAGCGGGATATGATGAAATTCCTCTTAATATATTGAAACAGCATATAGCGGATATTATCAAACCATTATGCTTCATTTTAAATTGTTCCTTTAAAACTGGAATTTTTCCTGAGGCTCTGAAAAAGACATTAGTCAAGCCTTGTCACAAAAAAGGCGACCTTGATGACTTCACAAACTACAGACCAATCAGCTTGATCACATCATTCGCTAAAATATTTGAGAAACTTCTAGCAAATCGTCTAACGAACTTCTTCCGTAAATTCGATATTTTATCCAACAATCAACATGGATTCACAAAAGGAAAAGGTACTGAAACTGCGGTATTTGAGTTTACACAAAGAATATTTGCATCTCTAGAGAATGATATGATACCTTCAGGACTGTTTGTGGATCTGTCTAAAGCGTTTGATTGCGTGAATCACAGATTACTGCTACAGAAATTAGAGAAAAAGGGAATAAGAGGCATACCTCTCAAACTAATAGAGAGTTACCTAAAAAACAGAAAACAAACTATTGTGCTGGACGTGAATGGTGAAAGGTTTCAGTCATCTGAAAAGTAGTAACAACAGGTGTTCCTCAGGGTACTATATTAGGGCCCATTCTCTTCATTGTTTATGATGACGATCTGCCAGAGGTATTGGAGAGGATTGCTGATAATCGTCAGGGGAGGACCCACGATGGGTTGAGTATCACAAATGTTTTGGAGAAGAAAAACTGATAATTTTCAAATTCCGAGCCTCAAAATGTTGATTGTTTGTTCTTACTGAGATGCTGATGTTACTCATTTGTTGTTATCATGCCATAATTCTAGTTGTGTTTATGAAGGCCTGATATCTGTCATTGCAAAAAATTGATGAATGGTGCAGATCAAACTCTTTAACTTTAAATGCAGACAAAACTAATATAGTATATTTCTCCAATATAAGATCAAATATGATTCATCCCAAGTCCATAAACCTAAAAAGACAATTACTATAGCAGTTAGTTCAAGTACAAAGCTCCTGGGTATGATAGTTGATAAACACCTGAGTTGGGATCAACACTGTGATAAATTAACATCAAAACTGAATTCTGTGATTTATACTATAAGAGCTATAAAGAATCAAGTGGATGTTAGTACATTGAATACCATCTATTTTGCTAACTTCCAGTCCCTCTTATCATACGGTATTATATTTTGGGGCCCTAGTACACATTCTGAGCACATATTTATAATTCAGAAACAAGCTATAAGAACAATGCTAAATATGAATTTCAGATCATCCTGTAGAAGTTGTTTCAAAGCTTGTAATATTCTAACTCTTCCAGGTCTATGTATTTATAGAATATTACTTTTTTTTCGTAAGCATCCTTATTATTTTGCTGAATATAAAAATAATAACTCGACTAGGAGAATTCATGAATATTTTTTTCCGATCCATAAATATTCGAATACCGAGCATAGCACGTTATATATGGCAATAAAAATGTATAATCTTCTCCCAATAAGTATTAGAAGGTTATCTCTATATAATTCATTTCGAAAGGCTGTATTTTCGTTCATATTAATGTGTGAGCCATATTCTTTCAAAGAATTCATGGACTATTGTAGTACAAATTGAGAGAGAACAATATCTTAATTTCAATTTATGTTGTTTCTTTGACCTGTTTTCATTTCATTATTGTATTTTAAGTGTATGATGATGATTCTGGAAATAAAATATATTATTATTATTATTATTATTATATGAGTTGTTAGAAATCTTTTTGCGCTGATCTGTGAATATTTTAATGCTTAATTTTAAAACTGTATTTCATTTCAGGTTATGGACCTTCTTTGGAAGTACTACGAAAGTAATAATAACCACTCCGCTGCCGCCAAAATTCTCACCAAGCTGTCCGCGTTGGAAGGAAATTCATTAAATCTTAAACAACGTCTGGCCTACTTGGCTAGAGCAATCATGTGTATGAGCAATTCGCAAACAGGCTACGCGCCCGGCCTAGGAATTTACCTGAGAGACCTTGAGGACAAACTAGACGTAGCCAAAGTGCAGGAACAAGTACTCAACACGCTTCAAAATATGAACACCGGTCACAACCCCGCCATTTTGGAGGCTATCTCTGCCCTAGATTCCGGATTATATCAGATATCGCAGCTTTACGAAAGTTTCGCTGACCCGTTCAATCTATGGGAGTGTAAATTGGCCATAATCGATTGTGCTGGTTACTCGGACGCTCAGTTGGTTGAGACGATATGGAAAAACATCTTGAAGAACGAGCTCAAGAGTTCAATGCACATAAGTAGCGCGAACGATCGTTTGAGTCAAGTTTTAAGCAAAGTTAAACTGTTATCTAGAACATACTCTTCTTCCGTTAATTGTTTTCCTTTAGACTATGTTGTGCACGAACTGGAAGTGATAAGTGTTACTCTACGAGCATCTAAGTCTCTAGTACCAAGGAGTCTTCTTTCGATGAATATACCGATGGAGAAGTTAATTGTGGTGTACAATAAGTTGATATCGATAACGAGTAATGAGGCTTTTTGGAAAACGGAGGAGCATGAGTTTCATTTTGCAGAATCTATAGCCGCATTAATTAATTGTTTCTTGGAAGATAGTGGACAGTACAATAGTGTAGCGAAACGTAGGGTTATTTCTTTGTGCCAAGATGCTGTAGCTGGAATTTTGTCAAATCTTTATAGTAAGCCTAATACAGATGAGCTAGTTAATGTTTTGAGAAGCATTCAAGCTCGTCTATCCAGATTGTAGTAGAATAAATTGAAATGTTATATAATATTAAGAAACCTTTTCGTATTATGCGAGTAAGTTTTAAAAGCCTTGTTTTATTTAGGTTAAATATATTTTCATTAAAAAGAAAATGTAGTTGTTTATTATTTTTCTTGATTTTGTAGTACACGTCATGGAGATTTGTTGAATTTGGTTAATTTTAATAAATTTTTAAATAGTTCTAAAATTTCTAAAAAATTATTGCTTTAAATAATTCAGCATAATTTAATTTTCAAAAATGTCTGGTTATAAATTCTTTTGAATATCTGAGTAATGTTATAAACTTAATTTCATGAATGATATCACCCCAGCAATTTTGAGTAGTTCTCATGTATCATCCCAGAACATTCTCATATCATTTTAAATATCTAAGTATTTGGGATCATATTCTAGGATGCAAATTCTATGAAGGTCCTTCTCCTTTACCTGTTATTATTATAACATCAATTTTCAGTATCATTTTGAGGTATCATCTGAGAGCATCTTCAAATTTTTATATTTCAGGATATCTTACTGGTTATAGAGTTTCATCTACCAAAACTGATTTCTCTCTCAAAAACTAAAATTGATATATTACAAAAATTGCTTAAAATATTTTTTGGTAAGATCTTGATACTGTTTATATTTCTAATAGAAGACCTAGCATACTATTAAATTTTAATTGGATTATTTCAAATGTACAAAATTTCAATAAATCTCTAACACAAATAATCGGTAGAATTGTCTTGGAAATCAAGTAGAAAAACCAGACAGATTTTTAGAGTATTTCTCTTATATTATTTTTTATAGAAAATTGATTTCTTTTCCATTTTGAGTGAAAAATTGTGTTATACCTCATTATAAAAATATTCTTACTGAAGTAGTTCAAAGGTACCAGTTATTTTTAAATTAAACCACAAATTAAATATGGACCATTATTGTGAGAAATATTATAGTTAAAATGATCCACTTCTTTCTACGATAATTTATACATTTACTGCATGATAAGTTTGAATAAAAACGTGTTAAAATGAACTTTGA
The DNA here is from genome assembly GCA_030704885.1 of Cynegetis impunctata. Taxonomy (NCBI): domain Eukaryota; kingdom Metazoa; phylum Arthropoda; class Insecta; order Coleoptera; family Coccinellidae; genus Cynegetis; species Cynegetis impunctata. The sequence goes on along the minus strand of JARQZK010005121.1, from coordinate 14,830 downwards.
ATTATAACAAGTTGAATTAAAAATGAAAAAAAACAAACGTGAAATTTCTATAAATTTTAATCATTAAATTAGGAAACAAAATTCATACAAAATTAAATCGTATATCAAGCAGTACCTTGAAGATGTTTATGAACACATTCTTCCTTATTAATTAAATGCGTAGTTTTATTCACCAACTGCATAAGAGAAGAGAGATCATGGGCCCAATCGTTTAGGAAATCACTGGGATCTTTTGTCTGCTGGAAATGAACTACTCCAGCCGGTCGATCTGTTTTCGCCTCTACACTTTTACTAACCACCATCTTCGACAAGAATTCCTCCGTTTCTCCAGTGGAAAGGTCCAAAAGTTCTGCCATCCTGCCTATCTTTATTCTAGTATAATACTGAGCCATCACTCTGATATTATGCTCGACAACTCTGTTCCTGTTAAATAAAAGTATTTTATTTCAATGTTTGAAGAAGGTCCTATCAAAAAAATGGATTAATATATCTATCTATCTATATTATATAAGGTGTTGTGGTACTGAGGAATTAACAAAGAATTTGGAAATTTTACCCCTGTTCTACGATTAATTATCACTGCGTCAATTCATACGGTAATTATATTTTCATGAATTTTAAAAGGTTTATCGCTCCTCTAATATTGTATAGTATAGTATAATTTTTTTTTAGTATAGTATAATTTATTAGTGCCAATATACAGAATGTATTTACACAGGTCAATATATGAAGAAGATAATCTAAACACTAAAATACTAGACAATTGAGAAAAGTTATTGAAGTAACATACAAGAAATACATAGTTAAAGAAACACATTAAAGTAACAATAATCATACTAAGAGATTAAAATGGGATAAAATGACAGTACAGTACAAAAATACACATAATTTGAAATTTACAAAACATACTCCCAAAAACTCCTCATGACTGTAAAAGGCTCCCCTGGTAAGAAAGTCCCTTATTCTTTCTTTGTATACATTAAATGGGAGACTCTTTAAGTTGTCAGGAAGCTTGTTATAGAATCTAATGCATAGGCAGCCCGGACCATTCCTGCATCTCTCGAGTCGCTGGGAACTAGGAACCAAACGACATCGTTGTCTAGTATTATGGGTATGCACCTCAAGTGTCTGATATGAGCTTAGATTTTTTTTAATGTAAAGAAGATTTTCATAAATAAACAGTGATGGTAGAGTCATTATTTGGAGGTCAATAAAAGATTTTTTTTTTTAGTTTGCTTGGGGTATATTGAATGCAACAAATACTTTATTCGCCTTATTGCTTACAGTCCTCCCTGTAAGAAAGACCCGCAAGTATGCGAACTGCTTGACGCTGAAGAACAAAAACCCTCTTGGCACCTGGACTGTGACCCCATACAATGATGGCATATGATATATGAGAATGACACAAACAAAAGTATGCCCGTCTTAGAACTGATGTTGAGACACAATCAGCCCACGGAGAAGAAAAATGTTTGATGCTAGCTTTTTAATGAGTTCATCTGAATGCACATTCCAGTGCATATCTTGATCTAGATGAACACCCAGAAATTTAACACTCGACTCTCCGCCATAATCAGAGACATTTCTATTTGCAAAAACCATCAACTGTGTTTTGGATTGATTTAAAAACAGCTTGTTTGCTGTAAACCATTGTTTGGCCTCCAACAGTGCTTCACCTGCATCCTCCATTGCATCAGACTGCTCATGGCCCCGGCATGAAATTGTGGTGTCATCAGCAAAAAGAGTAAAATGTGCCTGGGGACCTATCCTAGGTAGATCATTTATTTAAATTAGGAAAAGCAGTGGCCCCAGTACTGATCCTTGAGGTACTCCAATCTGCACACCTCTTTTCGCTGATGTCACCCCATTCACCTGCACCACTTGCTGCCGACCAGAGAGATAGCTCTGGAAAAGAGCAATGCACGCATCAGCTACACCGTACCTCTTAAGTTTTTGCAAGAGTAAATCATGGGGAACACAGTCAAATGCCTTACTCAGGTCACAGAAAAAACTGGCGGTTTAATCATGGTTCTCAAAAGCTTCATATACAAAGGCAACCAAATCCAAAATTCCAAGTGAGGTACTGAGTCCCCTACGAAAACCAAATTGTTGTTTGGAGAAGAGGTTATTTGATTCAAAATATTCTGAAACCTGGGATGCGATACACTTCTCAAAAACTTTCGAGAAAATGGGTAAAATTGATATGGGGCGGTAATTAGAAATGTCATTTGCATCTCCCTTTTTGAAAGTTGGGGCATAAACACTTACTTGAGATCATTCCATCTCTTCACAGACGGCTCGTTACTAGAAAATACTGGTGTAGATTTTAATTCTTTCTCATAAAGTTCACATAATCCAGACCATTTAATCAATTCTGGAGTCGTAAACAACTTTAGGAGTTGTTTATATATTGGAATATCTTCCAATACTTTATCTGCTAAAACTCTGTGTGTGAGATCAGCCTTAAATAGAAAGAGAATAACTGTAGAGCATTTTGGAACAAAGAGTCAATTTTGATAATTAAAAAATAAGACAGTAAGAATTGTTTTAAACAAACAAATGTACAAAGAAGGGGTCGGAAATTTCATGTATATAGATCAAAATTGTTGAATTATATCTTTATTTATGAAAGTGAGCAAATATTTGTACATTTATTAGCTAATTAATTGAATTTCTAAATGAAATGTTTAAATAATTATTGTTATTTGTTAATTTCATGGATTAAAATATATTGCCCAGAAAGAAAGGTTAACTAACTTTAAAATGTAATAAATATAATGTTAGTTATCCATAATAAATACAAATGTTTTTAATGATTTTAAAACAGATTCTTTACCTGTTCGTTCTCATGAGGAGCTAAAATCAAATATAAAACAACAGATTTTGCAGCATTTTGCTTTTCAACTGGATTATTTTGAATCGACGGTGTATTCAGCACTGCTCTATAATGTTTACAAGTAGCCAAATAAGATCCCTCATGCTCATCAAGTTCCATCATCAGTTTATAATATTTCAACTTCAGGTCTTGAGTACTTTCATCCTCGAAAAATTTGACATTTATCTTCTTTGAAATAATTTGTGTGCGAATATAATCTTGCTTTAAAAGACATAAACGCATCTGTTCAAGTATAAGCTCAACTTTTTCACGCTTTTCCATGGAACCATAAGTTTCAACTTGAAGTTCTTGTATAATATCTGCAGCTTCTTGAATCTTACCCTCAGTTTCACGAATGTTGGCTAATTTGTGAGTGAGTCTTGCTCTTTCTACTTCTACATAAATTTTACCTTCAGTTACTTGCCTGTAATTCAATAAAAATTTAATGTGATTTTTCAAGAGTTTTTAATAAAATTTTCTTTCATCTAGAACTTCTATCTACTAAAAATTATTTTCTGATGAAACATACAGTATTCTTCTTACCTCAGAGTATCAATAAGCTTAATTTTTGTCTCCATATTTGGAGTTTGATCTACATAAGAACAACATTCTTGGACCATTTTCACTACAGCTTGTTTCAACTGACTTCTACGTTTGGTTAATAGCACAATATGATCATTAAGAGCATTCCAATTATTGGCTTCCCTACAAATCTGAACTATTGCAACCAAAACACGACCTGTGGACAACATATCAGCCCCAGTTCGAGTCTGTTTCTCCAAAGCTAACAATTGTTCCAATGCATCATGGAGCTTTCCTTGACTGGCCAATTTTTTACATTCAGGAATCTTTTCGTCGCAACTAGAAGTATAATCTACTTCCATTTTAACTATTTTTCCGGAATCGGTTGCTATGTTTTCCATTTTTGGTTTACTTCTGTAAAAAATTTGGGAGTAATATTGAAGTTTTAGAAGCAGTGGAACTAATATTGCTAATAACTTACTTTGCACAACTAGGACCTTAGATTAATAATAATAATAGATAGCAGAGTATGAATCTGAAAAAGAAATTTTACAAGAAAATATTAAAATTCACTGCTTTTCTTGTTGGTTTGAATAACCTTTGCCAATGTTTTAACAAGTCATCACACTACACATAGATATTTGGGTATAAATTAAATTCTATGGTTGTCAAAAAACAAAAGTTGAAGTAGTCCGACTTTTCTGAAATGTGCTGCCATCTATCGAATTTCAAGATTCAACCACAAAGCTGACATCCATGGTAACAGACACCGGTAGGCTAATATATAATAATTATAATAACGAAGCCTGGCTATGCTCCACTACGAAATCGAACGAGTAAAATTTTTTTTCCCGATTTTACACTTAAACTACACGCTAACTTCCGCATAATAGCTCGTCAGGCTAACAAAATATTGAAGTTTGAAACGTGAGTGCATGGATGACGTCGAAAAACGGCATGCGCATTCTACTGTAGCGGTGTTAATTAATCCACTCGTTTGTTATTAACCGATGTGGTAGAAATTACAAATTAGTTATTATGGTGCATAAATTGGAATGTATCAATGACGCAATACATATAAAATTATAATTGATTCTAAATTTAGTCCTGTAAATGATAAAATATTGGTTGATAGAAATGCACATAGATAACCATAGAAATCTTAATATATCTATATAGTATATATCTATGTAGATAACGTGCACAATGTGTGCAATAAAATTAAGAAAACTTAATTATTTACTGTTTTAGACTATATAGGCCAATTATTTTATTGTAATTTCAATACTAATAATCCATTAGTTTATGTGAGATGCCCTTTATGAAAGTAACGATTTATAGTTGCCAGGCGGAAAGTTACAAAGACTGCAGGGTGTAGTCCCTTCAGTCGACAATCTATCAGTCGGGAAAAAGAACAAACTTTATTACGTTACGCACACAAAAAAAGATTCTAATAGTATTCTCAAAAAACTTCCATGAGTAAAAAATATATTTACTTGAATATACATTTGTTACACGTTATACATTGAATCCAACAGAATAACTTAAAACTATTTTATAAAAGTAAACAAGATTATTTGCATTTTTACAAGAAAAAAGTTTAATGTATTCATAAATAGTTATAATTATGCAAATTTTAAGATTGAGCCTGAAATCAATAACAGAAAAAAATAAAGAAAAATTCACCTCTTAAAAATTTTATTTAAAAATACAAAAATATTGTATTTTTAGATATAAGGAACTGAAAGTGGAAACGAATAAGATGTAAAAGATAAGCAAAGCAATGACGAATCAGTAGGAATTTCCGATCCAAAACTTAAAATAACGCATTACAGACTAGTATTTATAATTTTTACAATAATCGAAAATTCCTATGCCTTCATAAAATCTAGAAGAGAACACCTTCATTTTTTAAACTTTTAATACATACATATTTGAAAAGTTTGTTTTCAAAGATTCATAATGAAAACATCTGAAATGAAATTGATCGATGCACACAAAAATAAATAATGAAAGAACAGCTGCCATCCAAAGAAGAACCCTTCAAATAAACAAGTTTCCTTAATTTTTTACCTATACAACATTCCTGCAAAAATCTGACATATCTTAAAAAATTTGAAAAAATCAATAAGTTTATTTAGAATAAAAACAAATTCCAGAAATTGAAAACAATTCTAAAACCTGTAAAATCACTTGCTCCACGCCGAAAAACTATTGTTATTAACTTGTGTAGTTACCTGACTTGAAAACTGACTTTCGAAAGAGTGAAATTTATAATGTTCGGTGAGCTCTTTCTTCATAATTACCTGTTTGCAATTTTCACAAACCACCAAATTCTTTTTGCATTTCCCTGAAAGGACCTTGAGCAAAGCTTGCTGTTTCTCGATATCCGGTAATAGTACCAACAATTCCGGGAAGAATTCCTCGAAATTCGCACCAAGGAATTGCTTGCAATATTCATAATATCTCTCCGAAGTCAACTGGTTGTTGCGGAACATTTCTGATCGAACCTTGAAATCATTCACTGAATCGTTTCCGCTAACCATACTCAGCCTTTTAATTATACTCTGATTCCTCAGGGAGAAATTTACGGGTTGCTTGTAATTATTCTCTTTCGTTGTTATAGCGTAAGACTGCCCCGAACTTGTCGTAAAGGTCAAGTCGTTCGGAACGCCCAAACAAGGGAAATCATTAGTACGATTCTCGAATCCAGGAGGGGGCGGTAAGTTGAACCCCGGAGGGGGCTTCACAACCTCGATTTTACTAACGTTATTATTGTTCTGTCCATTTTTAAAAGTATCAAAACCATTCGTGTGTTCAGCAACTGCACGTTCCGCATTCGTCATGTTGTTACCCCATTCTTCGTTATTGTTGGTAGCTTTTCCTTTCTTTTTCTTCTTGTTTTTATCTTCGATTTTCGTATTTTTCGACATTTCTTGAGGTGGAGCTTCTTTCGGTTTCTCTTTCGGCATACTTTTGACACTTTCCTTCTTTAGGGAGTTCAGATTAACCCAATTACTTGATACAGGAACTTGGATGCTGGACGTTTTTTTGTTCAGTTTACCTAGAAAATTGATAGAATGAAAAATTTTTTTTGTAAGGAAAACGAAGATTTAATGAGAATCACTGGTACCAGAGCCTCAATGTACAATCATACTATCATATCGGCCAATCTCACTTCTATTAAATATAACCAAAATTTTTGAAAAATTATTCAAAGCAAGGGTAATGAGCTTCGTGAGTAAGAATAAAATCTTGAAAAATAACCAATTCGGGTTTCAGAAAGGTCTATGCACAGAGGATGCAATGATTGCTTTATCGAAATCTATCTATAGTGATATTGATAAGACATTGCCTACTGCTGCTTTATTCCTAGATCTGCGAAAAGCTTTTGACACAGTACACCATGAGCTGCTTTTGCAAAAGCTAGAAATTTTTGGTTTTCGCGGAAATGTACAAAATTTGGTTAAAATCTATATAACAAACAGATCACAAAAAGTGACAATACAAGAGAATACTAGCTCAACACAACCAATTGAATTTGGAGTCCCGCAAGGAACTGTTATGGGACCCATATTTTTTTTTTGATATACATCAACGATTTACTCGACTATGATAAAAACAGCAAGTGCATATCATATGCGGATGATACGGTCGTTTTGGTGAACGGAAAAACTTGGGAGGAACTAAAGGCTAATATGCGGAAATCTACGAAAATCATAAAAAATTGGCTGGATACCAACCTTCTAACCCTTAACTGGGAAAAAACTAAATGCTTACCATTTTTTGTGGACAGCCGTACAAAACCAAACTTTAAAGAAATAATCTTGCACAATAAAAATTGCATTGGCAATATGAATCCGATCTGTAATTGTGCATCAAGAATAGAAGTGGTTGAGGAAATTAAATACTTGGGAATCAACTTGGATACAAGCATGCGATTTGATAAACACATAAAAATAACTGCATCCAAGCTTCGAAGAATTATATTTATATTACGAAAATTGAGTAATTTCATGAACAAATCGAATTTGAAAATTGTGTATCATGCTTTATTTGAATCTATCCTGCAATACGGTATCTTAGCATGGGGTAGTAGCTATCAAAATACAATTGGATATTTTGCAGAAAATGGCTATAAAACTTATACTACAGAAAACTCAAAGGTATCCTTCTCAACTATTGTACCAAAATCTCCATGTACTTCCATTGAGGAAACTGTATGCATACAAAGTCCTCTTGAATATTTCCAAAGATCGAAATTTAATACAGTCTGTTAGCATGGAAAAATATAACACTAGACAGATTTCGCAATTCACTGCAGAGATTCCGAAAAAGTGCAAAAGAATAACTCAGAAATGTATTTCCTATGTAGCGCCCAAAATCTTCAACTTACTCCCTTTAAACATAAAAACAGAAAATTTCAAAAATGCACGCTTCAAAAAAGAATGCAAGAAATGGCTTTTCACAGTCGATATTACGATATTAAACAGAATATTTGATATTCAATCTGCAACATAGCTCAGTACACATTAAATAGGAAACTCAAAATTAGATCCAACATTATTATTATTATATGTAATACTGTAAAACATTCTTATAATTTATTGATGTCATTTCAACCTATATGTAGTAAGTATAGCATAGATTCGGTTCAAACCAAACATTATATTCTCACATTGTTTTGTAAACCTTTATAATATTTCTCGTAGATTGATTTTTTTCTTTTTCTCTTTTTTTGTTTCTTTTGCTCGCTTTCATGTTTGGAAAAATCAACATATGTTCATTTATATTATAGCATTTTTGTTTATACAAATTTTTGTTCGCCTGTAAGGAAGTGTAGTCACGCGCTGGCATATTAATGACTTAGTGACAATTTTTTCTTTATTCGTGATTTGGAAAATATTTAATGTATTATTGAACATGTACTGTATACTTGTACCTTTGTTCTAAAAAAATTCTGAATAAAGAATCATTCATTCATTCATTCATTCATTCGTTCATATTAAAAGTTGAAAGTGTGGTAATAAATTATTTAACAATTTTCAGCTTGTTTGGAAAATACTTGAGTGACTGCTAAATTAAAATTATTCTTCTTGATATTGTCAATTAATTGTAGATTATTTACATGTTTGGAAACACTCTGATTTATAATTTTCTATTCTTCATTGCAATTTTCCAGTGACCTTTAGGAATATTGAGAAGTCGAGAGTGTTTATCTAATAAAATTGAAAAAGTGTTAACGGCTTAACGATAAAAAAATGTATAGATTTCTAAGGTTCGATTTCAATGTTATATCTTTAAACAAGAAAAACGGTGTCATTGGACACCAGGTAGGAAGGAAGTTCCTTCGGATAATATAGAAGGACCACAATTTGCGAAAACGAAACATGTGCGTGTCGGGGCGCACGACAGAAGTGATAACTTATACTACTGCAAGTTGAAATAATTAATATTGAAATGTGAGGCTAAGAGCACGAGATTGTAAATTAAAAAAAATGAAAAAGCCAGGAGTAACCTCTGGGATTCGAACCCAGAAATACGGCACACCAGGGCTGAGTACTTAGACCACTCGGTCGTCAGCGCAATGTAAAGAATAGACTCAAGAGTGTATATAACGAGAGGATAACGTATCGCCACGCAATATAATTGAATATAAACCTACAATACGTAGTCATTATTTCATGGAACAAATTTGTAAAGCTTTATCTTTTCATTATGCCATATCTGATTCCTGTGGTAATCTGTTTTTTTAATGCATATAACTTACAGAAAATTATTTCGATGTTTCACATCTGACGTTTTCGAGTTGCTTGTACATGAATTCATGAGTACATATTTTTTTGTTTTGTTATAATAATAACATTTATTTAGCAAAATTGCTAGTATACAAAAATCTTCCATATTATCACATGTGAATAAGGGGCCGTTCAAGTATTACGTAACGCAATTTTCGAAGATTTTTGACCCTCCCCCCCCCCTATGTAACGCTCCGTAACGTTTTCATGAACCCCTCCTCCCCCCTATAAACGTTACGTAACACCCAAGTGACCATTTTTACCTAAAAGTCACAAATATGTTGCGCAAAGTACCGGAAAGTTGCTAAAATACCGTTTTTATTGTTTTAATCGTGTTTTCGTTAATAATGAACAAAACAAGAGATTTTTATTTAATAAACAATCATACATAATGTGATATGTTGAAAAGGACTCAAATTTGTCCTAATAAACTTTTACTACTAATCTTACATTTAATTATGCCGTTTTCCTGACTTAGCCCTGTCGTTGCATACATTTTTAGCTAACTTCATCCACCATTATTTTTCTCATGCATTATTCAATTTTCGCTTATTAGCAGGTTTTCAGTTTGAAAACCTGCTTATTGAAATGGGTGCGATTAGCAAAGTAGGACCTAGGCCCAAGATAGTTTTTCGTTTCATGACATTTCAGGATGCTTGGCATCAAAAACCTAATTTCAAAAGTCTCTCTTTCTCTACATATATATATATATATATATATATATATATATATATATATATATATATATATATATATATATTTGAATTCTTGATTTTTACCTGTTTATCGTATTCATTCCAAGAGATATCAATTATTGGTATAACAGGTTTATTTCGAACATTACATTTTAAAATTAAAATTCATTGGACGTTTCAATGGAGTTTCCATCTTCATCAGCTAAAATCGGGATAAAATACAATTTAAAATCACGCGAAATCCTTGAAATGATTTTTATACAGAAGAACCAAGACAACACAGTTAACAACAAAATAGATATAAAGGGCCTAAGTTCGATATATGCCCCATTATTGTAATACATGAGCTCTATACGCATGAACGATTATACATCGGTTAAACAGAGATTCAAGAGTCAAGCAGTATTGTGACAACTACCGACGAACATTCTGGTGAGATACAATTTATTTTATTTTTTTTATATTTTAGTGTATGTGTATCATGTTTTATATTTAGCATAATTGAACTCTTATATATATTATATCCCGATATATATATTATATGAATATTGAAACTAATATATATAATATATATATATATTATTAAAATATATGATATATATATTTAAAATATATAATGTTCGAAATAAACCTGTTATACCAATAATTGATATCTCTTAATACTTAATGAAAACTGGCAACGGAAACAAAATATAAATGACGAATAATACAGTCGAGGTATTCCCCATAAAACATAAACGGATAGAGTTGCCAACTTGGGACAACAAAATAAAACTGACTTACAATACAATCGAGGGATTCCCCGTAAAAAATAAACGAAAAAAGTTAACAACTTCGGAGATTCAAATTCTCTAGTTTTTTATTTCAATAAAAACCAATGTTACGTATCGCGTTGTTCGAACCCCCCTCCCGCCCCTGTAACGCATCGTAGTGTTTTACAAGACCCCCCTCCCCCCAAATTGCGTTACGTTATACTTGAACGCCCCCTAATAAAATCAAATCAATTGGAGACAAAGAAAACAAACCTGAAAAATAATACAAGCTACATCCGAAAACAAAATTTTCTTAACCTACATTTAAATTGCTTGACAGTTTTCGAAGCTTTGATCATTATAGGAAGGTTGTTGTACCATCTGACACCCATTACATTTATTGACTTGTTAAGATTGGTGGTATTGAAATGGTCAATAAACAAATGATCCCCTTCTCTTAAATTATAATTTATCATATCTCCCCTTCTAATGAAATAATTTGAAAAACATTTTGGTGCCAGACGGTTTAATATTTTGAAAATAAAAATTAAATTTGCTTCTTCTACCATTTGTTTGACATTCAAAAATTTTAACTTTTTTAACATATCATTAACTCTAGTATAAATGCTACAGCCCAACAAAATTCTCATAGCCTTATTTTGCAGTATTTGAAGTTTATTTATATCCTCGTTATTACAGAAAATTAATAAAGACATGCAATAGGTGAATTGGGGGTAAATTATTGTATTGTATACAACTCTTCTAGTCCAATAGGACAGTTTTTTCGATATTCTTTTGAAGTATCCAATTTTTTTCCCCAGTTTCCTACTCATGTACCCTATATGCTCCTGCAAATTTAATTGAGAGTCCAACTGAACCCCTAAGTAACTAGTTACATCAATTTGCTCAATGGGTTCAGAATTCATTTCTACTTTCAAATTTCCTTGTTTAAAGAGGCTACATCTATATCTAGTTCCAAATATCATACTCTAGGTTTTTTTAGAATTTAACTTAGTTTTTTAAACTTCAACCATTCATTTAAAATACCCAACTCTTCATTCATAGTTCGAACAAGCTCTTCCATATTGTCACCAGATACTGAAATTACTGTGTCATCCGCATATAAACTAACATTACAGATTTTGCTATATAACTACAAATGTCATTAATATAGAGAATGAAAAGCAATGGGCCCAGCACACTACCCTGCGGCACTCCAAAATATAATGCATTGGCGATTGACGTGGCGGAGTGGGATCAGAAAGAGAAGGGATGAGAGAACGGAAAGAAAGAGAAAGGTATACAATATTCGCTTGTTAACTAAAAGCGTGACTTTCGTCAGTTTTTTAGTCTCGCATATTTTTCAGTTTAGTCCCGCAGCGAAATCCCTATCTCCTCCAAGCATGCCGTAAGGAACTTCGTCCAAAAATCTTTTCATAAGAAAGATTAGCACATACACATGAATTATACCTTCTTCAACGACGATTCCAACGGTACCTGTGGCATTTATTCTCGAGATATAAGCCTCACACAGATGATCACTCACCTTTGAATAGATTAGGAAACTGACTCATATCGCTAGGAGGTAGTTTGGGGGCGGGAATAACCTTCGACGGCTTCTCAGGTTGTTTCTTCGACTTTACATGTACCCACTGAGGCTGGTTTTGAGCGTTGTCCTTCGATTGGGA
>JARQZK010005120.1:402500-465480 GCA_030704885.1 Cynegetis impunctata | reverse complement strand
TTTTCCTCAACCACGATGCACTTCCCGAATTTTTTTTTAGTAAAATAAATTATTTTCCACTTTTTAATTCGGTTTGCTACAAGCGTGATTTTTCAAAATATAATTCAAATCGTTAGAATCTTATCTCGACGCGATGCATTTCGCGCAAAAAATACGACTTCAGAGATGGAGCTCTGCTGCTCACGAGTTTTTTTGTTTACCACAGATGCAGTAGAGTACAATCATTGAAGCAACTAGATTCCTTTTATTGTTTGCTACTAGTTTGAGTCCTTAAAAATATACAACCTTCAGACTAGGGGAGACCGGGTACAAAAGTAACGGCGGGTCGAAAGTAACAAATGCTCTGCAGGTTTAAAGAATTGTCAAAACACCACTTAGCTGCTGTAAAGTGATAGCCAGTGGCGCCCTTCAGTTGCATTCAATCTATGGAGGGTGGTACCCTCCATAATTCAATCGCCGTTCGCGCCACGCACTGTTGGATCGTGTGAGAGGAAGCTACGTGATTTCACAAATAAAAAATAAATTATTTGACGTTTACTTATTTAATGTTTATATAGTATTAAAGGGATGATATTAATCTGAATATTTGCATATCGATACTCGATTATATTGATTTTACAGTGCTTAAATTCGTTTTTGTCTAGCATGTTCCGTCTCAAGGTTATCTTTCATGTTCTAACAAAAATGCTGTAGGGAACAAAAGTAACGCAGCCCTATGGGTACATAAGTAACATTTTACTTTTATCCCCGTATTGATTTACTCTAAGTAAACTGTTTATGTGTGTGTGTTTATTTCAACAAAACGCCGCGACAACGCATAATAACCACCGCACGAATAACAACTAACATGGAAGTCTATCGAAAAGCGGCTGAAGAGCATTTTAATGATGGTGAAAAAATTAGAGCCATAGCAAAAAAAATGTCTGCCATGTTACATTGCATAGATATATAAAAAAAATTTAAGCTAGAAATACTAGCGCAGTTGTAGACAAGGAAAATAAATTTAACGACGAAGATTGCTTCTACCTCGTTTGTTTAGAAAATTTTAGCAATGGTCGACTGAATGAGGAAAGTTTACATTGTTTCGAATGCAAAAATTGGTCTCATAGGTACTGAATGCGTCAATGAATTATGTGTGCCATAATTGAGAGTCTGAATAGAGAAGACTGACACTGAATTTTCCAATAAATATTTGTTCGATTAAATATGTCATATCATATTCATTACGAACCCCTTTGCCCTGTTACTTTCGACCCACAGCGTGTTACTTTCGGCCTGCCAACGTGGTCGAAAGTAACAAATGACAATTTTTTTAAAAGTTTCTGTGATTCATGCAAAATACACAATAATAAGTTAATTTAAGATGCTAATGTATAGAACATAAACGGAATTTATGTATGGCTATATCAATTTCACCGAAATAATAAAAACTAACGAGAAACCAAGGCGAAAGTACAAAATGTTACTTTTGTACCCGGTCTCCCCTAGGTATATAGACCTTTCACTTTATGATGAAACCACATTGTATATTTTTACATGTGAATACAGATAACAATTCAACTAACGTCTGTTCTAATTGGAGAGTAGTTTTCAATCATTCAGAAGTTCCCAAATATTATAATTTTTATTTTATATTGACATGTGTACTAGTTATTGCATCATTTTTATCATTCAAATGTATCAATACTCATCGGGATTCGGGATTTAACTGCTCTGTTGTATTCGAAATATATATCAGTATAGAACGCGTACGGTGAATTCTTGAAGGACTATAAGTGCTCCTACTGTATAAACTAATTACAAAAGTGGAAATAAAAGAATGAAATAAACAAACTGAATTTGGTGTTATCATATTCAATTCAGGAGTTCAATGTGTGAAGGACTATCGATATTTCATCAAATGTGAGTAGTGAATTTGATAATATTTAATATGTTAACCCATTGATACATAACAATAGAAAATATTCGAATATCAACAAAATATTTGTTTACATTCAAAGGTTCGCTATTTGATTTGGACTTTTAAGATATATAATCAGTAACTTTAACTCAACGTATTTATATAAAAGTTATTGATCAATATTTAATTTCCGAAAATAATAAACTATTACACTGTATCGAAAGCCAATAGGCAGTTGAGGTGGAAGTAGTTTTTATATCCGTTTTAGACCTCCAAGACCACGATTTTCTAAATTTTTTTGAAGTCTGATATATACATATATGTATATTTATATATATATATATATATATATATATATATATATATATATATATATATATATATATATATATATATATATTATACAATCTGGTGTTGTTTTAGAGGCACAACGAAACTATTATTATATTTTTTCCAAGCTCTCTTATACAAAGTTTCTACATGACGAAAAAATATATCTTAATGCGGTAATCATTTTTTTGTAAGCTGTTAATTAAAATGTGTGCTCTTCTTAATTTTGTCTGCTTTCGTGTTAATCGATAAAATAATTCAAAAGCTCCCCAGAACCCCCGAAAATAAAATATCAAAATGAAAATTATAAGTTTCTGTATATTTCATATTTGAAAAAAAATTAATGTTCTAAAATGAATGCAATTTGAGTGACCGCTTACAAAATTAAATCAAACCGGAAAAAATAATCGAGTAGCACGTTTGCGTAAAATTAACAAGTGGAACCAATAAATAAATTAGTTGAACATGATCTTTTGTATTTTTATATTTACAATTTACATGTAATGTTTCAACACTGACAAAGGACAAGTATTATTGGTCGCGTATTCTGTAGTAACAATGTGATACGTAATTTATTTATGCAAATTGACGCTATTGACAAAAGTTTACCGATATTGTATCATGATTATATGATGATTGACGACAAACGAGCATGAAATTAATTGATCAGCTATTCCCTTGTTGATAAAATTATTCTGAAAACCAGCATATAAATTCCTTTACAGTGAAATTTAAGAGACTTTGCTTCATAAAGTAAGGAAATTTTCGAGTTAAATTGATAATTAAACAAAACCTGTAACTTACAAAGCAATAAGCTTCCTGTATATATATATATATATATATATATATATATATATATATATATATATATATATATATATTCCTTGATTTTTAAGTTTTAACATGCGTTGAAAGTGAAATTCATTGGAACTGGTCAACGTTTTTTTCATAAAATTCATGACCTTTTTCAAAATATTTTAATGGGCAAAATTACTATAAACTTCATAAACTCTGAGAATTGATTAGGGTGATTAACAAGGATTTTTTCACTAAATTTCAAATGCATTTGGTTATATTTCTTTTGATTGGCACACAAGAAAGATCTTAGCCTTAAGCCGAATATTTCATGGGGTGCTGATTGTATATAAAGATTGCTGGTACACATTAAAACTTCTATTCGCATGGAAAATTTTGTTTATAGCTGATGTAGATTGTAAAATTTGCACAGAGGGGCACAAACATTATATTTTTTGTTCAAAGTAAACAGAGCTCATGAACCAACTTTAATTTCCTATTTTCTCAGTTTCCTTTCCTCTATTTTAATTTAATTTCATATTATCTCGTTTTCAGCCATTACGTTTTAATTATATGGGGAGCCTCCTCAGTACATCTCATTATTATTATTTCGATAAGAATTCAAATTTCACAATTTTGCTGAATTTTTCCCCAGAGAGCGATGATTAAATTCAATCACCATTCAGATGAGATAAAATAATGTAATATTGTGATTATGCTCATTCACAAATAGTGAAAAAAAGATTATACGTGCATATAAAATATAATAATTAAAACATTCGACTTGACTCAATTTTGGAAAATTAAAATATACCTAGATAATTTGATAAGTTTCAAAGAAAATTAAGATAATTATAAGTATCTGCTAACAATTCGACGAAAACAAATATTTTTCTTCAGAATAACTTGTGTTCACTCAATTCGAAGATAAACTTGCTTTCAATTTATCAATATTCTTTATGTTTTCTTAAAAGTTTTTGTAGTAGGTACTCTGCTATGCTCCGTTGAATAGGAGGTGAATTGCAAAGAATCTATAAGGCGAGTTTTTTTCTACATATCGATATATACTGCACCTTAAGTTGATTTAAATACTAACTCTACGTGAAGGTGGTAGAAATGTAGCATGGAGCAGAATCAGATGACTCGCTAAAAGTCATAATAGATATTGCTGCTTTATAAAGTGCAAGATCGTGAAATGAGATAGTTTTTCTAAAAGGCTTTCTCATGGCGTAGGTAAGTTACTGCTTGCAAACTCAAAAAACTGAAATGATGGGCCACCTTTCCTCTCCCCCACAGCTGCAACGGATAAATGCCCTTACACGAGAGTACAAAAAGATCATGGAAGACAGAAACCTGCCAATACATCAAGATATAGAGGACGCTAACCACAATCGTCTCCGTTCCAGAAATACACCGACTAAAACGGCAAGTGCAGCTATGCAAGAGGAGTTCAACATGACCAATGCATGGACATCGAAGATGGACGGCAACACAACAAGGCAACAATATGCCCTGCGTTACCCAAAAGTACACCCCAGGGTTCGACCTATGCCTACCACGCAGAACCTGGTCCACACTCAACAGACTCACTTAGAACGCAACATGGCAGATGCGCATACCTCCTGCACAGATGGGGCAAACAACCATCACCACACTGCGACTGCGGAATATATCAAACGATTAAAAACATCACGGAAGAATGTCCCATAAGAACCTACAACGGAAGATCTGAAGACTTTCTGCAGGCAACCGCTGGGTCGATAGATTATATTAATCAACTTGATGTTTGTTTGTAAAATCTTGAAGTTTGTCTTATTAACGTATATTTGTAAATTAGTTTTTAAGTTTACTGTGTCTAAATTGCCGTACGATAAATAAATAAATAATCCTCTCCCCTCTTCCATACATCACCCATCCTAAGGGCACTTTACATAAATAAAGTGTATAAACCCAGGTTTCTCAACCTTTGAGGATTCACTGCCCAGTTTCTTATAATGTTGATCGCACCCCCTAACCATGATACGTAATACTAAAAAAAAAGGGTCTTGTGTTTGGATTGTTGTGCAGATCATCATTATATTTTGTATCTCACGCCCCCAAATACAATAAGATGTAGATACTTAAAAAAATATCCTCTTTTGTGATGTGTTTGCTCGTGCCCCCCTAGGGAGGGCGCACCCTACAAATTGAGAAACGCTGGACTATAAAACTTGATCTGTCTGAAGGAGTTCTTCCAGATAACTCAAGCAGCCCGCCTCCCTCTCACATGTTTGTGGGAATGGGAAGAGATGAAAAGACGTGATGTTTGTCCGATCCTTTTCCGAGGCGTTGGGAATATTTCTTCTTATGCTTGGAGCTTTGCACTCTTGCACTGACTTGACTCAATTCAAAAAGAGTATCGAGGCTTATAAATAGGGTTAACATCACCTAAATTGCTGACGCCGGACAAAAATTTTAAAACCCCGGAAATTTGGGTGAAATTTAGTTCTTTCCCGGACACCCTGTATAATATATTTTTTTCGAATAAAATAAAACATCCTTTATATTTTAATTTTTTCATTTATTTAAACTTCAAACCGCTTGTCTGCGATATAAACAAACAACAAAAATAAATAAAAAATCTACTTATATAACAGTTTACAGTTTTCTCCTTTTGATGTAATATGATAACAAAAATAAACGGAAAAACTCTTTTTTTTGGTATCATCAAATGAAAAACAACTTATAATGATAATTTTTGGTAGATCAAAATAGATCAAATAGACTACATTCTACATTGTAACAACAAATTATAGGATAGGTCATCTAGTTAGATAGGTTAGGTAACCAAAAGCCTAAATTATTTATTAACTATAAACTAAAAGTAAGTAACAAGTTTTAATTTTAACTTAACTTGATATTTTTCAAACTTGCCAATTTCTGCCAAAGTGTCTTTCTTTTCCGTCAGGAATTTTCAAGAGAGGGAGCAACTCAAATCTTTAAAATTATACTTTATTTTATTTTTAGCAAGTTTCTCTCTGGATTTAGCTTGAATATGACTTACGATTATAAATTAATTTTCAACTGTAATTTGTTTTAATATATTGCTCATCTTTAAATCAATCGGGATTTCGCGAACACAAAATTTGTCCGGGTTTTACCCGCAGCAGGGCGGGGCCTATTTGGCGCCAAATCGATTTCAAAAAGTTCCGACCTGATATACGCAATAACATTCCGTTTATGTTTATGATCTAAAAAAATCATTGTTATTCGAAATTTCCAGTCATTAGTATGCTGATGTTCATACTACCGTTTTTAATTGAGGATTACGAGGTTTTCATTAAGACAAACAATAAATTTGAATGAAAAAAAGAATATTTTCTGGTTTAATTGAAAGAATCCGCTTAGTTATCTAAAAATTCCTTTCAACATTTCAACATAATTTCTCATAGATTAACTAAAATCTCTGTTGTATGTTCCTTATGGCTTTAATTTGACAATTATTATGAGTTAAATATTCTTCAATATCAGCAACTTAACAATATATCATAATTTCAAGTTTTTGGGACATATTATCATTTATAATGATAGCAGCGATGTAGGAATGTACCTATGTCTAGACATAACTTGTTCAATAAAATATGCATGAAAATGTATTTATGTGCTAAGCTTTTCCTCCAATATTGTATTTTTAATTTCAAATGAAACACTGAGGTACTACTTACTTTTGTCAAGGAGCTAGGAGTAGGAAAGTCATACACAGTGATTTTATTTCTTGGAACTCTTTAATGGCAAAGATTAATAAAACGACAAGATAAGATACAGAAAAATTTTATAGATATAAAGGTTAAGGTTTAATTTAAAAATCCAATGTTTAAAAAACAGAATTCTGAATTTATAGATCAAGAGCATGCTCCAAAAGACGTGAATTCTAATTCTAAAAACAGTTATAGGCATAAGTGATTTTATTTTAAATATCAGGCTCCCTACACCTGAACCAGAATGTAATATTTCAACTACAAATATTACATTATTCCTCACCATTTTCAATAAACAACACTGAAACATTTTACAATATGTAAACAATATCAATGCATATTCAAAACCATAGCTATACAATTATTATTCTTTAAAAATACCTTCCAAATACATTGAAAGACAGTCTAAACTAACCAACGTTAATACAATCATTATTATAAACCAACACCTTTTAAATACCTATATAGACAATCTAACCTAGCCTAAGCTATACGCAATTTTCATTCTTCACTATCACCTTTTACCTACATTCTTGGCTGGCCAATTTAGTGGTTCGCACAGGAACAGTAGGTTGCTGATTTGATTCCTGCCTTAGTCTGGGAATACTTGCATCTGTACGAGGATAAATAATTGTCAATAATTAAATGCATCGCAATTGCTGAGTCTATAGAGATAGAGAAAAAAATACATAGATCATAGTTGAGTTACCTTGAAAGCTATAAACAAAGCTCAAAACGAAATTAATTCTTATTGGGGAAATATGTTTGTTTTTCAACTTTCCTCTTCTTACAAATATGCTCATTATCTTCTTCTATTGTACTCTTTAATTCCCTTACTTCTGACAAAAAAAATTCCAAATATTTACCACTTGGTTGATGAATCCACTTATTTCTTCTATGGCAACCTGAAAATTTAATTCTTATCAATAATGCAAACTCAACAAATTTTATTGATAAAGACCTTTATTTTTACTTCATCACCTACATCTTTATCTTTTATAGATGGATCATTTTGTACTTCCTTTATGAAATGGTTGAGTTCATCTTGGTAACGTAGCTCACTTCATGAAGGCTCATTCATTATTAAATTAGTCACAGTCATTCTCCGAACTCCGAAGGTTTTGTTGAGATTTTGATAGTCCTTTTGTTCTTAGTTCATCGTCATGCCCCACATGTGTTTCAACAAATGTTGCAGAATATAGGCCTAAAGAGAATGAAATCAATTAATTCTGAAATGTTATTGATATACTGAAGCTTACCATCTGTTGATATTTTTACTGTTATTCTTGAAGGACATATTCCTTGAGTATGAATACTGCCTCTAACCTTTGTCATTCGTCTCTCACAAACACTTTTGTATCCTGAAATTGAGAAGTGTTGAACATTGTGCCTCCAAGCCTCAAACTCTTCGCCATTCCTAAAAATACAAGTACTTTATTTGATAAATACATTATGAATATGTCTTAAATGGTCATCATAATTCTTAAAACTGGAAAATTTGTCTCTATTCTCAACAGGACAAAGACAACGCAATATATATATATTGATTCTTGTTCTTTTCTTTGGAATGTCCTCATTATGGATATTTCGAATATGTTTCACAGACACACTGGTGAACTCCTTTTGGCATATTCCACAAATGAGTGGATTCGTTCTGCAAAAAAGTTTAATACATTACATAAAGTGAACAAGGAAAATTCTTTAATAATTTAAAAAATTATCAAACAACTTTCCAAGGAAGCTGGTTATACGTATTCAGCAACGCAAAATCTGCATTTACAATCGAATGGTGAATTATAGAAATTGTCAAGTCACCCCGACTCAAAATCTGCATACAGCTGTTTCGATCTTATTAGATCTCATCAGTGCAGCTTATTTGACTCGGAGTGAATAAACAAATCTCTAATTGTTCCCCAATACAAATCGTGGTCAGTAACACTGACGAGTCAAATAAGCTGCACTGATGAGATCTAATAAGATCGAAACAGCTGTATGCAGATTTTGAGTCGGGGTGACTTGACAATTTCTATAATTCACCGTTCGATTGTAAATGCAGATTTTGCGTTGCTGAATACGTATAACCAGCTTCCTTGGAAAGTTGTTTGATAATTTTTTAAATTATTAAAGAATTTTCCTTGTTCACTTTATGTAATGTATGAAATTGACCATGATCGACTAGTATGTTTTTCATGATTTGAAAAAAGTTTAACATTTGCTGAAAACTGCTACATTATATTGTTATACGTTTATTTGAGAACTATTGCTATTTAAACTTACCCCACGGATTCCATAATTTACTAAAATTAATTGGAATAGTGAACTATCGTTAGCTGAAATCGATAAATAAAATAGCAATTAAAACTGCTCTTTTAGAATTTTGGCTAATAGTTTGCGATGTAATTCCTCAAAAAAATCACAGCACAGCTCTCAGACAAAGTTTTATGTTTTATCATACACATAAATGAGAATCGCGCCAAAATCGAGTCAACCGTAGGATCCTGTCAACCGTCCAACGAATTCACTCGATTTTACCCGAAAGCCTATAGTTGTGATTGGTCGGCATTGTGTGTAAATTAATGTATGAAAGTGAGGCTGAAATGATTCCACATGAGATTAGACAAGCGGCTACTTATGAATTATTGCCGGTAAAGTCAAGAGAGAGTTATGAATTGGTCTACAATTTATTTCAAAAATTGAGCAGTGATAAAAATGTGTACCTATACTATAAATGAACAAGTGATTCTTGCATATGTAATGGAAAAATCTAAAATCTTAAACTCATGAAGCCCCTGGAGCAATTATCGATGTATAATTCCATAATTAACTAATATTAAAAGCTATAAGCATAATATTTCCTTCTACAAAATATATTACGTCATTACATCAAGCAAATACACCACATCGTAGATCATTTGTTTATTACAAAAACGGAAAATGTAGGTACTATACAACCTATTGGTATTCACACTTTTGGAAAAATCGCCTGCATAATTGCTGAATTTCTTAAATTACCGAATCCTAAAGAATAAACTGGCCACTGTTCAGTTCACGCTAGAGCTCAGCCACTTTATTCGCTGAAAGTGGTGACCTTATTACCAACTTAAAGAGACACGGGGGAAGTTAATTAACCAATATAGCAGAGGGATACGCAGAAAATTCTTTAATAAACAAAATTCATATAGTTTCCCAGGTAGAAATGGGGCATAACGAAATTAATATCTCGAAAAGTAGGTACTACAAATTACTGATGCTTCTAATTCTATATTCAACACTGCCACTTCTGTTAGTATCCTTAATAATATTAATATAAGTAATTGTCATAATTGTGTAATTTATATTAATAAGTATTGTATTCATAAGATTGATTATTATATGTAATTGTCTTTATAAAGATCAAACGTTAGTATCCATTGATATCCTTTTTAACATTCAAAACGGATACAGAATAGTATATTGTACAACGAGCATGGAATGACATGCATTTCCTACGAGTATGACGTTTGCAGCACGAGCCGCGGCGAGTGCTGCAAATCATACGAGTAGGAAATGGTCATTCCATGCGAGTTTTACACTATACTTTTTCTACGAATGTTACTGTTACATAAAATGGGATAAGTAATATTTTTCCTTTTAAGATTTTAAAAAATGCCAATCTGACATTCCACAAAAAAACACGCGGCAGCGGTTAACGCCACCTTTGTTAAAATACCCGTGCGCAATGTGAACTTTGTAGTTCACTCACCATGGTGATAGAAGCACAATGAAAATGGGTATAAAGCAATGCACTATGTTCCGCAATTACTTTTGAACATAGAATGATGGTTTTTATTGACATTCGTAGAAAAAAAATATTGTAGGTAACATGTAGGATTTCGCCCTGTAGTTGAATTATAACTAATTTTTTGGACGAACTGCCAAGTAGCTCAATTTTGTGCTTTCTCACACATCTAGAAACTTCGAAAGAGTTTCAATAAAATTTACGAAAAATAGCATTTTTATCAACAGTAGTTCCGTGATACGGAGTGATACCCCACGTACTGTACTGTTTCTGAAATTTGATTCTATATATATTATTTAGGAGATAATCAAGAGTTATATGTACTGTTACAAATTTATTGAATTGTATATTTCTAGAACAAGAAAAAGCCGCTTGACATTTCATGCATAAAAATACTTATTATTCAACTAGAAAGCTAAAAATATTATCCTGCTGTCCCAAAAAGACCCCAGAAAAATTAAGTCCAATTTCGTATTAAAATCGATTCAATATTAATAATAATTATAAAAGTGACATTTCGAAGCAAAAATAAATATAGAAAATTATCCATGGAGTAAGTAGAGGCTCTATTTCATCGGACAATGAATAGTTTAGTTGAATATTATATTTATTTATCACCATTTTCTCTTCTGATGTAATTTCTTCCTATATTTAAATTCAAAATGGAAGATGTAATATCAATCCCACTCAATCACATAAATGGTACTGAAAAAGAAGTTAAATTTTCATAGCAAATGCATAGCAAATATTGTTGTTCGCACTCAAAGAGATGTCAAAACGATAAAACTGACTCGTGAATATCTGAATATCGTTAATATTTCAAATGTTGGTTGACGAGAGTAAACTTTTATGGTAGCTTAGGTATGTCTTGAGCTATATTCATAAACAATAAGCATTCATGCATTAAATATCCAGTCTGGAGAAATGGGCTCATGTCTTATTGATATTCACCGCAAAAGAATAATACAAGCAAAAACTTACTGAATATCGAAATTCAAGGATATGAACTACTAGAGGACTTATAAATAAATTATCAAATAAAAATTAAAAGTTCGCGCCTCCACAACCACAGTCCCTCCAAATATTCTGAGGGGTTGATAATTTGTATATAAAACTACTAAAATTACGCCGAAATACGACTTTACATACTGTGAGAGCTCTGCTGGCCAGGGCCCCCTTAAGGGCTACTGGCGCCTGTGTGCAAAAAAGGTTTTTGGCGTCGCTTAAGACATTTTGGATCATGTTTTTTTCTTAATTTTTTTGAAGGTAGGTAGGTAGGTAGGTGCTTGAAACTGAACTTTAGAAGTCATATTTATTTGTAGACTAAAATATCAAAATGAAACAAACAGAATAAAATCATAAAAAAATAAATTCTTGTTCACACCCAATAAAAAGATATTTGTATAAAAAAAAATTAATTATAACCAGTATCCTATAAAGGGTTAATGTTGATAGTATAAAGTAAAGTAGAGAACACCATTTTATAAAAAATCAAAATTTTAAAATTGCAGTCAGCAGGTATTCAGCACTTAATTTTTTAGAAAAAAAAGTAGTAAACAAAATATTATACAACACAACACTTGACAAAATAAAAATAACTTTAAATGTAAAAATTAATAGGATTACTTGTTTTCAACTTGTTGTTAACTTGTTGCACGGTCTAGTGAACTAACGAGTTTAAAAACTCCTTTGGCGATGTATCGCTTTTATAGCGCTCCAGGCATTATTCATGTCTGAACAGGAAAAATCAAGAAACTACCGCCTAACATGTTCTCGCAATATAGGAATCGTGTGTATTTGTACCTAAGGGAACATACCCAAACTACGTGACCCGTTCAGTGGGGGAGGGGGTTCATCAAAATACTACGATTGGTCACAGGGGCGGGGGTAGGGGTTAGGTTTTTGTCACGTGGTCAATGTCCTCTGGAAACGTGTTCGTTGAACATGATTGAGATAAAAGATAAATGTGAATAAAAGAAAAAAATACTTTTGTTTTAGTAAATTAAGTTCCTGGTTCATATGTTTTTTCTTCTTGATAATATTTTTTCAGCTGTAAATTATAGGTATGTACAGGGTAGCCAATTTTCGATGTTTGTATGGAGTATCTCAGTAACTATAGAAGGTAAAAAGACAAGTGTGCATATCATGGTTGTTTGTGAAGTTACGAGATAATAACTTTTACATAATTTAGGCACTTTTTTCTGTATAAAACAGTGGTAGAAATGTATTTTTTCAAATGGGAATAATGGTTGGCTGTGGTTTGGTTGGATCGGATTTTTTCCGATATATGTCAGGTTGCTTTTGATGTGTAAGGTTTTAATAGCAAGAATATTTTAGTTCATTACCTTTTGCGTTTTTATATGTACCTATTCCATGTAGGCAGGTGACATCTATGACAGAGTTTGTCCATTTCTTTCCATCATAATATCAACTAACTGATTTAATCGTAAAAACAGTTGTGATATTACATCTGAGATATATAAGCGTTGTATTATTAAAGACAAATATGAGCCAAATTATTTTTTTTAACTTTCTGTCTACAAGAAAATGATCAAAAAAATATTTATGAATTACGAGGGGGAGGGAGGGCGTATTGGAATATACTACGGATGGTCACCGAGGGGGAGGGAGGTGATAAAAACTTGTAAAAAATAGGTCACGTAGTTTGGGTACGTTCCCTAATCCTATTTAATTTCTCAACTTTTATTTTAAAATTATTTTGTTTTCTGTTTTTTTTTTGCACATTTTTTGCAATTTTCGACCCTGGGTTTTGGCGCCCCTAAAGGATGGCGCCCGTGTGCATTTGGTAGCGGCGGCCCTTCTGCTGCTCACGCGTTTTTTAAATTTAACAATGGTAATAACTATTACTGAATTATTTTTTCTGGATTCATTTCACAAATAGGTACAACCGGAAGGTTCTTTTATGAAACATCAATATTCAATCTATGCAACAGCTTATTCATAGGAACACAGAATAATTTCACATTCTTTAGATTTTTATTCAATCTTCATCCGTTAAGAAGATAAGAATTAGGAAAAAAAAAGTACAAATGTCAGAAGTGAAACTCTTTGGCGAACTAATTTTTAAATCTCGTTTATATTCATACTAATCTAAAGCTTTAGATTTCCGAGACTTAGAGGGAGGGGAAGGAAGAATTTAGAAAAGAGAATTTATGAAATAATTATTTTATATTTTATGAAAACTAGTATATTAAATTGTCAAATGATGAGTGGCATATTAAAATACCACATGTTATTTATTAATATTAAAATTTCCTAACCTTCAAACGTCAACAATAGCGTGTATTTGTTCTCGATCTCCCTTTGTCTCTCGCTCCCTTTGTCACTCGCTCTCTCCCTCCTCTCGCTCCATGGCTATGCGCTTCATACTACGTTCGCCCTTTCTCACTCTCTCTCAATCTATCTCTCCCTCTTGGACAAAAACGTGACGCGTTTCATCCGTAAGAATTTTACCCTCATGCGCGCAAAAATTTGCGAAGTTCATCCTGGTTGAGGAAAATAGTTGAAAACAACGTAGAAACATACCTAATTTCAATCCTCTATCGTAAAAAAAAAATTCGATGTGCATCGCGTACTGATGGCGAAACAGATCGAGATGCAATTCGAAATGAACGTTCTGCACGAAATGCAGCGCCATTGAGAAAATAGTTGAAACCCACAAAGCATCTAAGTTAACATAAATTCAATGTACGTACCAAACAACAACTCAATCTGCAAAAGTTGTGGAGTTCGACAATTTTTAAAAAACAACGACAAAACAACAAATATCGACAGTAAAAACACAAGAGCTTTTTTTTTATCGGATAAATTTCCCTTTGTAACGAAACAGTTTTGTCAATCACTAATTTTACGAGAAAAACTGATCGCGACACCGAAGATGGAGCGATTTTATCTAATGTCAGTTTTTCGAGTGAATTTAGCGATTGGCAAAACTTTGAGTTGAAGAGAAATTTATCTGAGCTCGAGTGTTTTTTGGCAAGATAAATTAACGACAGAACATATGCTCAGTCGAAACTTCACCAAAACGACTCATCTTTAAGGTTTTTATATCAACAAGGCTGAATAATCAACACTGACTGAATAAATATTAAAGTGACATCCACGGCTACTAGATGTAGTCTAGTTATGAGGAACAGGCGTTTTTATCGGTGATAAAAAAGGATGCACCTTTTTTATCGCTGTCAAACTGACAAAAATGTCAGCGTTAAATAGTACATTATATATAGGAGTTAATTTATCAACAGTAAAAACACAAGAGCTTTTTTTTATCGGATAAATTTCTCTTTGTAACGAAACAGTTTTGTCAATCACTAATTTTACGAGAAAAACTGATAGGATAAAATCGCGACACCGAAGATGGAGCGATTTTATCTAATGTCAGTTTTTCGAGTAAACTTCGTGATTCGCAAAACTTTGAGTTGAAGAGAAATTTATCTGATAAAAGAAAAGCTCGAGTGTTTTTTGGCAAGATAAATTAACGCAGAATATATGGATGAACTTGTCGTAATTTGCTCAGTCGAAACTTCACCAAAACGACTCATCTATTAGGTTTTTGTATCAACAAAGTTAAATAATCACCACTGACTGAATAAATATTAATGTTACATCCACGGCTACTAGATGTAGTCTAGTTATGAGGAACAGGCGTTTTTATCGGTGATAAAAAAGGATGCGCCTTTTTTATCGCTGTCAAACTGACAAAAATGTCAGCGTCAAATAGTACATTTTTTATAGTAGTTAATTTATCTACGTAAAAATGGGGGCGTTCAGACATTTTTCGAAAATCGTGGACTAGGATGTCTTAAACAGAAGAAAAAATTACTCGTGTACCTGACTGCTTTTCATCGATATACTGCAATAGTAGGTATGTATTTTATGGGATAAAATACGGCTGAAAATGTGATGTTTATAACGTTTGTAAGTCGCATTTAACCTAAATTTCTGAACTACTCTTAGTTATCGTGCAGTAAATCTCTCACTCGTTTTATTATTCAGACACATTAACAAATCCTGGGTATCCTATTTTTTTGTATTCGAAGTTTCATGGAATATTTCGGAATAATTACTGAATGAAACAAACAAGAGCATCAATACGTGGTAATATATTTATAGAATAAAAAGAGTTAATTCCCGGAACAATGATTTATTTAGTTCATGTTCACTTGGCGCTAACATGATTTTAATGAATGCAATTTAGATATCTTCATTTCATTGACTGAATTGTATTTCGCGAATGAGTAGACTTACATCAAATTTGAAATCTAGTATCTATTATTAGAAAGACGCCTGTTCGATTTAAACGATTGCCTTAATTGAATCTATTGAGCGGAGTTTCACCACACGGTAGCTTCATCAGATATAGCTGAATACTTAAATCTATGTGTTCATTCAATTAGTTATCAGAATTCTTACACGAGTTAATTTCTAGGGATTCATGGAAATCTGTATTGAATAAATGATTTTTTGGGTTGATAAGGCCGATACTTGATATAAATTAATAAACATACTAAAACAATAGTTAAAAATAACAATTTACACGTTTATTTTATAAAACGCATGAGGCACGTTACTGTGAAACACCTTCTTCAGATGCTGAAGGTGAAGTTTCACTGAAATGTGCGTCATGCGTTTTATAAAATAAACGTGTAAATTATTATTATTAAATATTGTTTTGGTGTAAATTCATGATTCTCATCTAATCCATGATTAGAATAATCAGACTCTTATTGTTTTCAAAATATAGCCTATGTTCTTTGATTCTTTTGCCAAATCTATGTGTTCTACCTCTCTCTCTCTCTCTCTGTAGCACTACAACCCGGGGTGGGTTTTAGGCTGCCTCCACTATCTGCCTCCATCTCGTCCAGTCTTACGCTGTCTCCTGCCACGTGTCAAGGTCCACTCCCAGGATTGAGAGGTCTATTCGGATGTTATCTCGCCATCTTAGTTTTGGTCTACCTAATGGCCTTCTTCCTCGGGAGGCTTCTTCCCATACCGATTTTATTAGCCTCGTATTCTGGATTCTTTGTACGTGCCCTGTCGATCGTAGTCTACTCGCTTTAATCTCTTGGATGATGTCCGGGCTTTGGTACAGTTGCGCAAGTTCTTCGTTTGTTCTTATCCTGTAGATTCCTATGTGAGGGTCAAGGTGAGAGCCATATATCTTTCGCAGCCTCTTCCTCTCAAATCTTTGGAGTACTTTGCGTGTCTTGTACTGTTTTGTCTAGGTCTCGCATGCATACGCCGCCACTGGTATTATGGTCTTGTACATCAGGATCTTGGTATGTCTTGATAGCAAGTTAGACCTCAACATCGATTGTAGCGCATATTGCTATTGCTTTGGGTGATGCGTTGTTTGATTTCATCTCGCACCTTATTATCTGATGTTACGACGACACCCAAGTACTTGAAGGCTCGCACGTGTTCAAAGTTGTATTCGCCCATGATAACGGTTTGCCTGATGCGATCGCGGGCAGCATTTCTTGTGACGTGCATGTATTTTGTTTTTTTTTTTCATTTATGCGTAGGCCCATCTTGTTAGCCTCCTTTTATAAACAGACAAAATTCTCTTTCACCTTTACCGTGCTACCACCTATCATGTCGAAGTCATCTGCATATGCCAGAAGTATATTTGGTCCATGTGATCCGAATACTTGAACGGGGTTGGCACTGTCCTAGCGGCTTTCTCCAGTGCGATGTTAAACAGCAGCGGGGATAAGGCATCTCCTTGTTTTAGGCCCCTGTTGATTGAAAAAACTTCACTATAGTCACCGTCTAGTCAGACACAACTTTTCGACCCTTCCAGACATACTCTGACCAGCCGCACTAGCTTCTTGGGTATTCCCAGTTCTTTTATAGCATCCCAGAGGCATACCCTGATTATACTGCCGTAAGCCTGTTCAAAATCTATAAACAAGTTCCTTGTTTAATTCCCAATATATAGTATTTGCCTGATACTAAATAACTGATCTGTTGTCGACCTTCCGCCTTGGAACCCACATTGGTATTCTCCAACAATCTCTTCAGCGTAGGGGGTAATACGATCTAACAATATGTTTGATAGTATTTTATAGGCGTTGTTAAGGAGGGTAATGCCACGGTAGTTTTGCATGTCAATTTGTCCCCTTTTTTGTGTATTGGGATTATCACACCTTCTTTCCAATCTTCTGGGATGGCTTCATTAGTCCATACTAGTTCCATGAGTCGGTGTACGTATTCTAACAGCTGGGTTCCGCCTTTTTTGAAACACTCTGCCGGTATGTTATGTGTTCTACCGTTATATATTTTGTGACAATCCCCACATGATAATTTATAGAGACCCAATTGTGAAAATGTATCCGTTTTCGACTTATTCTTCTTTATTGGGATGAAGAGTTGTTCATACTGTATGTTATATTGATATTATAATGCGACAAAATTTATGTCAGTTTTTTTACTGGGGTTATCGCTATAGGTAAGTTGAAATATTGAATTTCTTGTCCACTTGGAAAGCGGAAATACTTGTTTACTCGTCGCGAGATACATATAACCAGCTGCCTTCGAAGATTGTTTGTTAATTTTTGAAGGAATTTTCTTCACTTTATGTGATATATGAAATTGACCATGGTCATCAAGTTTATTATACATTACTTGATGCTTGAATATTGCGAATAACGCAGCAAGTATTTACGGAGCGCGCTCTCGTGAGTATGTTCGGAGTTTTTGAACACTAACTTAGTGTTCTATGGACCCATACACCACTGTAGTAGAGTAGACATCTCTATGTCAGAAAGTATTTGTTCGTGTGGCGGAATTCTACATTTTTGGTAGAAACAGTGAATTGTTGGTTCTTAATATCTTTGTTCGCTATGGGTTGTTATCCATTTATTAGTTCAGCCGCGATTTGTATTGGGTAACAACTAGAAATGTATTAATTTACTCCGAGTCAAGTCAGCTGAGATCTAATAAGATCGAAACAGCTGTATGCAGAATTTGAGTCGTGGTGACTTGACATTTTTCATAATTCGCTGTTGCATTGTGAATGCAGATTTCGCGTCGCGGAATACATATAACCAGCTCCCTCGGAGAATTTTTTGATAATTTCGAATTAATGAAGTGTTTTCTTTGTTCATTTTATATGTTATGTGAAATCGTCCATGGTCATCAAGTATAATATACATAATTTGATTGTTAAAACTTGTTTTATTGCTAAATTAAAATTCTTCTTTTCGAGAATTTTTCAATTAATTGTGTATTATACCTACTAATTATCGGTAGCAATATATTTGCATAAAAATGAATCCGATATTCCCGTAACATCAAAGATAGATCACATGATTCATGTATTCGAAATTTGACATCATTTCGATGGAAATTTTCGTCGAAAAACTAATAAAATTTATCGATTGTCGCATCAAAAATGCTCAATTCTACTTTAAAATACAATAAATCCATTCAAGAATAAACTATAACGTCACGCGATATACACGAATCTTATGAACGGATTTAAATTCGGTGTTATCTTAATTACTGAAGCCAATTACCATTTAAGTGTTCCTTTGTTTATATTTCATAATAATTCCTGTCTTGCTATTTTGAGATGAACTATATCAAAAAATTATTATTAGCAGAAATTATTCCATTGATTGTAAAAGTTATTTTTATATTGATAAGAACTGCTTACTTCTATTTATAGATCTTTTAGAGTTTTAAATACAAACGAAAACTGAGAACAGAATCGAAATCAGTGCATTTTTGATAATTCAAATGAAGAGCCAAATGGAGAAACATAACTTTTATTTTATTAATTTCATCTTTTATCAGTCAATTGAAAAGATATACGCTGTAAATTTCAGCTTATAACCTTGATGTTCTTTTTTACTCACTGACGAATTAATTTAAACGTTTTATGGACTTTTACAGTTTTTTATTGTAATATTTGTAGGGTATGGGCATATATATCTCATCTTTCAATAAATTTTAAAGTTGAACAATAAATTCAAAGAAAAAGAAGTTTTACAATGTGCTAAAAATTCATGTGACATTTTTTCGGAATGATAGTCAATTATCAAAAATATCTTTAAAATTGAATCAGTTTGTTGAAATTTTTGATTATGTTTGATATATTTTTATTTTCGATATTGTGTAAAACTTTGGATACTTCATTACCACAATGACATAGATAAATAGTTATTTTTATAAAAAGTATGGAAAATAAACATTCCACATTTGTTAGTATAATTTTTTTTTAACGAAGGTGCAGAAAACAAGAAATGTACTTCAGCAACAGTATATGTACAGCTTGTTAACCGAGGATCGTGGGTTCGAGTCCCACCTTGCTCTTGGGTGTTGTGTATGTATGAAATTTAGTGGTTCAAAAATTTTATCTGTTGGGTGATGACTTAGATTCAAGCCCATTGGCCGTTCGGAACCGCGTTAAACTATAGGTCCTTGAGCTGAAAGAACAATCCTTTTGAGTGACTACCATAAGAAAAATCAATAATTGTTGAATTCAGAAAAAAAAATTTATCAAGATAAAAGATATATGCAAACCACAAATCTATTTAAAATTGTTCAACATAGATATATTATATTCTCCATATCTCAGTTGTCCTGGGTATTTTTCGAGATAAAAATGGTGCCGCAATATCGAAAAATAACCGAAAAAACAAACGATTTTACCTACTCTTCAATTTTACCGTGACATGAAAACTTGTTTCGCATCGACATTCACCAGAGACTATTATACTGATTTTACTTGAGCGCTGTTATTTGTTTATAATTATATATATATATATATATATATATATATATATATATATATATATATATATATATATATATATATATATATAAGTATATATATATATATATGTGTGTGTGTGTGTGTGGCACGGATGTCGAATTGTCTAACACTTTCCCTTTTAGGACGAATGGAAATTTCATATAATCGAATCTTGGGAAACTAGCCTATTTAGAGGTTTGATTTGACTAATCAACAATTTGTCAAATGAAGTTCCCAAAATATTTTTATTTGTATTGTATTATATACATTCATTTTCAATATATATAATAATAATAATAAAATAATAATAATAATGTTTATTACATCCATTTAGACAATTACATAATTGTGTTGGACACGTCATTCATAATTAATTAGTAATAATTAGTTATTCATAAGTGATATGGTTATCGTAGGTACTCCCTTACACTATAGTAACATTTTGCCAGGAGCACCGACTTCATAACTTTCCTAAACCTAGCATGACCAAGGCATTTCATCGAGTAAGATAGATGATTAAACAGTTTAATGCACTGATAAGCTGGTGAGTTTTCATACCTGGCCGAACCATGTTTAGGGATAGAAAGAATTTCAACATTTCTTTTGTCATAACAATGAAAACTACCCAATCTTATAAACTTACTTCCATTTTCCTTTACATGGAGTAGACACTTATATATATAAATACAAGGTGTAGTTAATATTTTATTTACAATAAATCCACGCTTGCAAGATTCTCGAGGTCCTAGTTTAAAAATTGTTCTTATTATACGTTTTTGTGCTATGAAGACTCTTCGACTATCAACAGAAATACCCCATAACATGATATTATAATTTATGTGACTATATGCAAGCGCATAATAAACTTCCATAATAGACGCAGTAGATAGACAATTTTTAATTCTATTTATGGCATAGAATGCCGAATTCAGTTTTTTAGTCACAGAATCTACATGTAGTGACCACCTGAGGTCTTGGTCCAACAAAATTCCCAAAAATTTAACAGTGATCACACAAAAGAATTTTGTCGTTTTCAAATTGGATGAACACTTTCGTTATTTATAGTAATATCGGGTCGATTGAAAAATAAACACTTTGTTTTGGTGGTGTTCAATATTAAAGCATTAGATTCACACCCATTTTTTAAATTCTTTCAGTAAGAGTTTACATTTATTCGATAGTCTCTCAGGATCACGTGCTGTAATAGCAATCGAGGTATCATCGGCAAAAATAGTCATCCTATCCGCCTCTACATAATCGGGCAATCATTAATGAATAAAAGAAACAAGAGTGGACCGAGCACAGAGCCCTGTGGGACTCCCAGATCAGTACTTTTCTCGTCAGACAATGATCCTTTATTTTTACCTTCATTCGCCTTTCAGAAATGTAGCTCTTCATCCAGTCAAGAAAAGATACCCCTAAATCCCAGATTGTACAACTTATTTAAGATAAAATCATAAACTAGACAATCAAAGGCACGTGACAGATCAAAAAATAATCCTCCAACATGTAGACCACAATCTAATGACTCATGTATAAATTAAACATAGGAAATTACTGTAGATTGTGTAGATCAGCCGGATCTAAAAACATGTTGACAATCATTTATTACATTAAATCTGTTAAGATATTGCATCATTTGATCAAGAACAATCTTTTCGATAATTTTGGAGAAAACACTCAAAACAGAAATAGGTCGATAGTTGTTTATGTCCAGAGGATCATCCCTCTTATAAAACTGGGACAACAGTAGCGAGTTTCAAGGAAGTAGGAAATCTACCCGAACAGACAGACGAATTTATTAAAGTAACACAGCGGCTCAGCAATGAATTCAGAAATGAGTTTTACTACTTTAATAGAAATAGAATCAGCACCTGTGCTCTTCTTATTTTTAAGAGATGCAATAGCATTCAACACATCGTTTGCTGTTACGGGGTGGAAAAAGAAAGTATTTTCCACCATTAGGATGCACTGTACATGATACTGACAATGAATTTCCATAATGTTTCTGCAAACATATTTTATTTATGTTAGAAAAATGCTCACCGAATACCACAGCTACATCGGCAGGTTCGGATAATAGAGAGTCATTTGTTTGAAGCTTAATAGTATTAGCCTTACTCAGTATTCGCCCAGTCTGTCGGTTTACAATATTTCCACACCAGTTTACTTCTATTACTTGTCGTGCTAAATAGACCATTATAAAAGTTTTAGTTTTGTTTCTCTCAGCTATATGTCTATATTGCGTCCTTGCAAGATTGTACCATGGCTAGGGAACCCTCTGTATTTATATTCTTATGAATCCAATGAAGATTTCTCAGATTGCGACTAGCTTGCTTTACTTCTGGAGTTATCCATTCCACCTTATGTGTATTTTCGTAGTTTAGTTTTAAATTTGGGGCAGCATTCATCAATGACATCACTGATCATATTCATAAAACGCTGGAACAATTCTCAACATCGTCCGTATTTGAAACAGATCACCAAAATTAACTTTCGACATAGATATGCGCAGTTTTCTCTAGATTTTCAGTGAATAATTACGGTGTATGAAATTTTCAACCGTTTCAGGCTCGCTTTTTTCAGGATTGCCTATAGAACATTCAGCCAGATGGCTCTATGGTCACTAAAATGTGTTTCAATCGCATCTTCTGAATGAACTTGTATGTTACTATTTGTTATAATATAATCAATTTGTGAGATTGACGTTTTACCCGTGATATTCGTAAACACTCTACTTGGTTTACTAGTAGCAACCTTTAGATCAAAACCGTCTAGCAAGTCCAAAAAGATGTTGTTTGTGGGAGCTCTCACTTAAATAATCAATGTTTAAATCACCACAGATGAAAACGTGATCCGCATCATCACTACAACGCTGCAAGACATACGATATATTCTCCAAAAAACAATGCATATTTCCCAGTTGGTGACCTATACACGCTTACTACAGTCACTCTTTTATTGTTTAAAAACAAATTTTATCGCACAACATTCACAGTTGCAATTCTATAGAATAGTCAGAAATATTTAATTTTCTGAAATCAAGACTGGACTTAACGTAGATAGAAGTACCGCCATGTCTTTTGATTGTTCTACAAAAGTAAGCTGCCAATGTATAACCTGGAATCGACAACATAACAACACTTTCCGGACTGCACCAGTGTTCAGCCACACAGAGTACACAGGGAGAGTTAATATTAAGGATAACCTCTATTAGATCCAGTTTGTTATTTATGCTCTGTACATTTAATTGCATGATTTTAAATTTAGTGTTTGCAGCCACTTTGCTTAGCACATCTTCATGTCCTTGTAGGGTCTCGGATTTGCCAGGTTGTTTCTCTTGTTGAAGAAAAAATGATATATATATATATATATATATATATATATATATATATATATATATATATATATATATATATATATATATAAATATATATATATATATATATATATATAAATATATATATATATTTATATATATATATATATATATATATATATATATATATATATATATACATATTTATGTATATATATATATATATATATATATATAACCTTCAATAGAATAAATCGCGGTCTTTCTATAATGGACTGCGACAATAATGAAAATTTTCGCTCTAGTGCTGAACCTATTTAAAAGGAATTATAATTTATTTATATTAATAATAATGGTAATGTGCTTTTAGCTGGGTAATATGTGCATTCCATTTTCTGGTAGCCTACCCTGCGTTTCGTTTACGTTAGTGTGTTTTTTGTTTTCATCGTGAATATTTCCATATGAACGAACACAATACTATCAGTTTAATGTGGGCAATTTGGAGTAAATTCTACAGATATGAAAATTCAATATCCGAAGTACTGTGAACAAAATTTGGAATACTAAAGGTTACACTCATCACTCATACTGTTACTGAAGGAAATATGTTGTTAGATGATGTAATTTCGCCATTTGTGAAGAAAACGTAGTTTGAGTCGGAATGTATCGATTCTGGTTTAACAGTTTTTTAAATAAATTGGCTGATCTAATGATAGTTTCAGATGGTGAGATATTACAAATCCTTTAAGGACTACTTTATTATCGTGAAATAGTTCAAAGCTAACGTATTTTATGACTTGTTATTTTGCCAGTATATTATTACGTTAAATAAATTTTGTGATAATTATAATAATTACTTGTTTGTTTCAATGTTTTCGAAAGTTGTTAAAAATTATTTCGTTCAGAAAATTCTATGAAGAATAACAGAGTTTGTATCATAATAATAATGGTAAGTAGAATTTCGATTTGAAGTTATTTCCAATGTAGAATATAATCAATCCTTGAAATTCGTAATTTCATGTATTATTTTTTTCTATATTTGGTTGTTATGTCACGAAGTTCAGAAAACAAGTTTATAATACTCAGGGGCGTAAATAGCTTCTCAGGGGGATCGCGATACTGCGCCGCAGAGAAAATTGTCTGGGCGACAATTTCTGGCGGGTAAATAAAATGACCTTGGGGAAATTTTTTGGGGTACTATATTGGAACCTATTATTTTGCCAAGAAATAATTTTTTACATGTCTTCGTAGCTTTCTTTCGTTCACGTTAGTTACTAACTAACCCAAATTAAGTCAAATAACTGGTAAACTTAAAAATAAACGCAAGAATAATATACTTTTGATCTAATTGATATTTGAACAAAGCATCATATCAACAAAAACATTTCACAGTAGAAATATAGTATAGTAGAAGCCTTCAACTCTCTTCCAGTACATGGTACATGTGATAAATAGAAAAAACTTTAGCTATAACATTAAGAAACATTTGATATCAACAATAATTTGAGGGGTGAATGCATATGTGTTTATTTTAACTTAACTTGCACAAAGAAATTAGATTTTGTTTTATGTGGAATAGGTTAAGGTACGAAGCAAGAATTTGTTTTGTTTTTTGTATTTAATTTTTACCTTTTATTGTTGTGAATTATTTATTAGGTCGTGTCACCAGAGATCTCACTACTTTTGGGACAAAAAATAAACATTATTATTATTATTATATAGTCACAAAATAAAAAGAAACATTACCTACCTATCAGATAATAATCTAATTTTAAAAAAATAATAAATATTATTCACAAACACATAACACAAACACGTTTTTTCTATAGAATATTATAGATTAAAAAAAATTGAAAAATATTCTGTTTATCAGCCAATTTACCCAGATAATATACATAGTAATTCAACAAACCTAATGTTCGTTCGAATTCGAAAAAGCATCCTGCATTTGGAATCGGGCACAAGGCACAAGATGTTACTCCAAGCCCCAAGTTTATATTTCTGATTATATAACTCATGTATGAATAAGCCAATAGAATCCGTGAATTTTGCATAACTACTGCGTATTGATAAGTGGAAATACCCTTGAAGACGTGATATAATCGTTTTGGTGTTTCGCCTGGTGTCAAAATGTGAATGTTTTCGTATTGACGGTGTTTTGGCGTTTGTCAAAAAAAATTTATATTTTTTATTCGTTATATAATCGTAACGAATACCACTCGAGCAATCGAAAATAATCGGTATACTGACCTCGTCACACGACGTATTTTCTTAAAACATCACTCGAGCTGCGCTCTCGTGTTGTTTCGCAAAATACGTCACGTGACTCGGAAGTATAATCGATTATTTTCGATGCTCTTGTGATATTATAACTGATTATTATGATTAACATCAACTCATGTATGAATAAGCCAATATAATCCGGGAATTTTGCATAACTACTGCGTATCGATAAGTGAATATACCCTTGACGACGTGATATAATCGTTTTGGTGTTTCGCCTCGTGTCAAAATATGAATGTTTTCATATTGACGATGTTTTGACGTTTGTCAAATAAAATTAATATTTTTTATTCGTTATATAATCGTAACGAATACCAATCGAGCAATCGAAAATAATCGTTATACTGACCTCGTCACTCGACGTATTTTCTTAAAACATCACTCGAGCTGCGCTCTCGTGTTGTTTCGCAAAATACGTCTCGTGACTCGGAAGTATAATGGATTATTTTCGATGCTCTTGTGATATTATTACTGAATATATTTTTGGGCGTTGAAATATAATTTTATTGATATATATTTTTGTTTCTACTTGTTACGGGTTCAATTATTTTTAATTATTTAAGTTTTTCAATCCCCATAATAATACAAGAGAATTACTTAATCTCTCAATATAAATTATTAATTTAGTTCTTTTTCCTCTTTTCCATCTTCTTAGGATATGCGATAATTATTTTAAATTCATTAAACATTACTTCTTGAAAATTATTTCATAGAATTATATCTATGTAATCTGTTTTATCCACGACTGTACTATAAAACATGCATTATGCATGTGCTTTTTTTCGTATTGACGGTGTTTTGGCGTTTGTCAAAAAAAATTCATATTTTTTATTCGTTATATAATCGTAACGAATACCACTCGAGCAATCGAAAATAATCGGTATACTGACCTCCTCACTCGACGTATTTTCTTAAAACATCACTCGAGCTGCGCTCTCGTGTTCTTTCGCAAAATACGTCCATTGACTCGGAAGTATAATCGATTATTTTCGATGCTCTTGTGATATTATAACTGATTATTATGATTAACATTAACTCTTGTATGAATAAGCCAATATAATCCGTGAATTTTTCATAACTACTGCGTATCGATAAGTGAATATACCCTTGACGACGTGATATAATCGTTTTGGTGTTTCGCCTCGTGTCAAAATATGAATGTTTTCATATTGACGATGTTTTGACGTTTGTCAAATAAAATTAATATTTTTTATTCGTTATATAATCGTAACGAATACCAATCGAGCAATCGAAAATAATCGTTATACTGACCTCGTCACTCGACGTATTTTCTTAAAACATCACTCGAGCTGCGCTCTCGTGTTGTTTCGCAAAATACGTCTCGTGACTCGGAAGTATAATGGATTATTTTCGATGCTCTTGTGATATTATTACTGAATATATTTTTGGGCGTTGAAATATAATTTTATTGATATATATTTTTGTTTCTACTTGTTACGGGTTCAATTATTTTTAATTATTCAAATTTTTTAATCCCCATAATAATACAAGAGGATTACCTAATCTCTCAATATAAATTATTAATTTAGTTCTTTTTCCTCTTTTCCATCTTCTTAGGATATGCGATAATTATTTTAAATTCATTAAACATTACTTCTTGAAAATTATTTCATAGAATTATATCTATGTAATCTGTTTTACCCACGACTGTACTATAAAACATGCATTATACATGTGCTTCCTAAAGTGTAACACTACCTATTATTCACTAGTGAATAATGGTTCATTCATTATTCACTGCATGACGTCACACTTAGGACGTATATCTAAACTAGAGAACATCATTTACATTGTTATGATATTATTATTGTTACATTTCAAAACATTGATTTATCTATTAATTCAATGCCTTCGTTTATTTTCAATAATTGTTCTGTTAATATTAATTATAAATCAATAAATGTAAAATTATCTATTTCATTTTCATCAGAGTGAAAGAAAGGAATGGAATAGATGTCAAGTGAAATAGTTGACGTTTACGTGAGTATGCAGTTTTCAGTGAACACAGAAAATGTTATTTCAACGCTTTTGATAACTATTTTTATTGTTGAAATTGCAGATTATTACTAATTTTTTCGAGGAAGTCGTGGACAAAGTATAGTATTCTACTCGCACAAAATTACAATTTTTAGCAATCATTTTGTGCTCGTTGAATATTATACTATTATTTGCCATATTAATAATCGGTGACATTTTTTTCTTAGTTGATAGTTAATTATAGTAATCATAAGAAAGATACAACAAAAAAGGATATTTATTATGAGAGTTCGAAGATATGTGTTCTGATATGGTAAAAATAATATTTCACGTGTTATGTCACAAATTATTTGAAATTGGGCTGCTCGGAATGGTGAATGCGCCGATATCGCCATTATATTTTCAAAACATTTTTCCTACAATTTTCTAAACAATGACTTGTTTACAGCTCTCATCAAGTTATACCTGCCTCGTTTTGTCGGCTGCCTTTGTTGCATGTCAAGAATATTTCATTCAGCAAGACGTTTTTCAATTCAATCAATTTTACTGCGTCAAATGGTTTTTCCGATATTGCTACGTGGAAAATTCACTTGAGACCAGCCGAGGCATTTATTGAATCCCATCTGAGAAATATTTAAGAGTTTCATCACGTATACCTAATGTTTTTATTAAAATTTCCAATAAAATAAATATTCTTTGTTGTCCCTGTAGATTACTTCAATTCTGAAAAATAAATAAACACTACGTGGAATATTTACTACTCTGATAATCCATGTTGTTATGAAGATATCTTAAATTGATTGTGAACTTCAAAGCTGAATATTTCTTTTTTATTTCTGGAAAGAACAGTTGTTGTATGTTTGAATTATGAAAATTTTCTACGTTTCTTGTATATGAAGGATAAAAATTATTTCTTACCATAATTTTTGGGTATACATTCACAAATATTATTTTGTGGAAAGTTTTTTTCATTTGAATCAAAATGTTGGCAAAAGCCAATATCCATCAAAAAGTTAAGAAGTTTTCAGAAAAATCAATAAGTTCAATTAACATAAAACATTGAAATCGAACGAAATAAAAATTTCATTAAACTAATATTAACATATTGTTGATATTAGAGAAGAAACCAGAGGAAAAAATCCAATTGAAAAAATTTATTTATTCAATATTTTTTCAAATTGAAACCAGTTTTCCATCCATTTAGATTACCAACTTTCAACCCTATTGCTTCAAAATTATCGAGTAAACAATCCTCCCCTGTGGCTCAACTCTCTAACTCCTAACCGATTTATATTAAAACCAATCTCATCCAAGACGATATGAAAAACTACCTACCTACTCCAAAATTTTGCCTACAATCGTATAAACAAGATTTATTTCCAACCCCAGGGACCAATTCGTACCAAAACCAATCCCATCTAAGATATCATGCGATAAACCTACTTAGAAACTTTCAACCCTACCCATTGCTAAAAATTGCGCTCTTTATCGTATAAACAAGTTTGAAATACATAAGCACAGACTATCTTGGTCCCAGGTCCAACTTTGCTAATCGCAGTCATCAAACTGAAAACCTGCTAAAAACGTCGCAGTTTTTGTTTTCGCATTTCATCGATGTTTACATTCAAAAATAATAACGTTTACATGACGCTACCCAAACACTTGACCCCTCACGTTTCAAATACACAATTAACTTCGAGATTTATAATACCTTTTTCAATCAAAAATCCTTCTACTGAAAATGTTTTTATTTTCAAACGTACAATAATAACGTCATTTCTCGATTGACAGGATCATCGAAAAGTTCTATTTCTCCGCCAAGGAGGAGAAGTGTGCAACACTATGCAACCCTTTTCCAGCCGGCGGCAGGAAAAGTGTTACTATACAAAAGATGAATTGGTAACCATGAACAAAAAATTCTCCAATTCAAACGTCATTTTCACTTTCAACCACTTCTCACCAGGTTGCGAATTACAACTATCAATTATTTTACTTTATATCTGTCAGAATCAATTTTGCGTGTCAACCGTAACTAGGCAAATGTTCCATAATTCACAACGATCGTAAGTGGATAGAATTATGTGCGTAAATGTGAATCAGTCCAAAAATGGTTATTCAGATTTTTATGAATTTCAAAACGTTTGAAAATAAAATAACATATTTAATTCGTAGTAGAAGTGACTTTTCATGGCTCTCTTTCAATTACCTGCCTCACTGCTTTCGGCGGGTAAGCTCAAGCTCGCCATGAAAAGTGACACTTCTCCTCCTTATGAAAATATACTATTATTTATGGAACTATGTAAAGAACTATTCATGAGCCATTTTCTATCTCTATTTACAGGTTCCTAACATGCGTTTGCCCATTTACCTAATATGCGCAGCACTGGTTCTTGCAATCGAAGCTGAAGAAAATGCGGCGGATTACTATGGTTCCTTCTTAGAGCCGATGAAAATAGCCACTGAACGAGAATCTATCAATAACTATCTGCTACCGAAGATGTCGTCAAAGTACAGACCAGAATGGGTACGACTACCTGATCCAGGTTACTATATGCCTGAAGAGGACATTAACACAGAAGCTGAACGATTGGTGTGTGTTTAATTTTTTTTTAATTCAGAAAATTTCGGTTAGTTTAAAACTTATATGTTTCCAATTATATTCGCATTAAAGTCTAGTATGATGCACTTCAATAAGCGAATAGTTCAAACATTTCAATAAGAAACAAAAATATTCTAATCACTAATATAAAAATACTTTTTCGCACCATTATAAGAATTATTGTTCTCACATTTCCACTTTCTGAACGTTTGCAATTCAAACATAACAAATCGAAATAACATAATTTTGTTGCATCGTGGCAATTAGGTATATTTGAATTATTATTCTACTCTTTTTTCCTTCTCAAATGGCGGTACTGATAATCCGTTACTGCACAAAGACTTTTTTCTTACGGTGTTTTCCGCTGTTTGAGCGGTTGATGTATTAGTTTACTGTGTTTGAGTGATTTATAATA
Source organism: Cynegetis impunctata (assembly GCA_030704885.1). Classification (NCBI taxonomy): domain Eukaryota; kingdom Metazoa; phylum Arthropoda; class Insecta; order Coleoptera; family Coccinellidae; genus Cynegetis; species Cynegetis impunctata. The sequence continues at coordinate 434,545 of JARQZK010005120.1, read as the reverse complement.
ACAACAATAATCATGTGAAATAACATAGTAAGTATATAGTAATTCAAATACTTTCAATAGCATATGGGTTGTAGAGATGACATATGTACGATTATGGTAAATAGATGCATTTACAACTTGAGGAGGAGGAACAGCCAAAACCTCTTTGATACTACATAAAAGCAATCTAGAAATTAAAATTTTCATGATTCAGCGTCAAATTAGAATATTCATATACCTACATAATTTTCCAACACATTTATTAACAATCTAATTAACCATAATTTAAGATTCTTCAATGAGCTTCTCCACTATGGTTAAACGATACCATGGTACTTTAACCTAATCGTACGTATATCCTTCTTTTGGATAGTACCTAGTACTTAGTGGTTTAGCATGACATGGGCATGATTTTGAATTAATCCTGTAGAAACACACACAGTATACTAATACTTTGAACCTACATCTTTAGTTGATTTCGTTTTTTTTTGCATTAATTGAGTTGTTTCCTTATCTTGACTGCAGATCACTCTCAGTTATATGTCTTATCTTATTTGACACAAGCCGACACTAATTACGAATTGCACTGCCCCACAACCTATATAGTGATGCATGCATTTCTTATAGTTTTTAGATATCAAGGGATTGTTTTCTGTGGAAATATATAAAAGTAATTTTTGAGTTTTTCACTAGGTATATATATATATATATATATATATATATATATATATATATATATATATATATATATATATATATATATATATATATATATATTATATATATATATATATATAATATATATATAAATATATATATATATATATATATATATATATTATATATATATATATATATATATATATATATTATATATATATATAGTTATATATATATTATATAATATATATATATTATATATATATATATATATATATATTATATATATATATATATATATATATATAATATATATATATCTTATATATATATATATATATATATATATATATTTAACTATATTATATTATATATATATATATATATATATATATATATATATATATATATATATATATATATATATATATATATATATATATATATATATATATATATATATATATATGCAGCTATGGTCTACCGTACGGTGCAGCCTCCTCGCATATCTTGAGCAGCTTGATACCAGTTTGTTCCTGCTTCTTTCCTGATATCATAATCCCATCTTATATTGGGGCGCCTCTTTGGCCTTTTGACGCCTCTTGGGTACCACTGTGTTGTCCTTATGGTCCATCTATTGTCGGTCCTTCTCGCTAGGTGCCCTGCCCATTGAGGGATTTTATTCTGTGGATGACGTCTATTACCTGGGTCTTTTATCTAATCCACTCTATTGTCTTACGGTCCCTCTTTGTTATGCCGAGCATACACCGCTCCATAGACCTTTGTGCAACCTGGAGTTTCCTTATGAACTCTTGCTTTAGTGCCCAGGTTTCATAGCCGTACGTCATGACTGGTATTATCAGCTGATCGAAGGCTCGCTTCTTTAGGCGGAGTGGCATTCTTGATTTAAAGATGATTGAATTTGGTCCGAATGCTTTCCATGCCAATTTTATTCTTCTATTGATTCCCGGAAGTAGTGAACAAGACTTATGTATTAATTGTCCCAGGTATATGTATTCGTCCACTACTTCAAGTATGGTATCGCTGACCGTGATTTTCTACTATTTCATTGTACATGACTTTCGTTTTGTTCAAGTTCATCTTTAGGCCTATTTCATTGCTCACTATGTTAAGCTCGTTGATCTGTTGTTGTAGTTCTTCAGGGCTGTTCGCGATTAGGACAATGTCGTCAGCGAATCTTATATGGTTCAGATATTCTCCATCTATCTTCAGACCTCTTCCGTTCCAGTCCAATTTTTGGAAGATGTTCTCCAAGGTGGCCGTGAAGAGCTTCGGAGATATTGGATCTCCCTGTCGGACTCCTTTGCTTGTAGGGAATTCTGGGGTTCTGTCGTATATACTTACTCTAGCTCTAGCCTCTTTGTATATGTTGGCCAGAGTTTCTATATACTGACTGTCGAAACCTTGATGGGTGAGGACTTCAATTACTGCTTTGGGGTATATCGAGTCGAATGCCTTCTCGAAGTCTATGAAGGCTAGTGCTAATGGTAGCTCGTATTCTTTTGTTCTACTGATTACTTCCCTAAGCGTGTGGATGTGGTCAATTGTACTGAAGCAACTTCTAAAGCCAGCTTGTTTCCGTGGTTGTTCATCATCTTATATTTTCTGTGTTCTATTAGTGATGATTTTTGTGAAGATTTTATAGATTACCGGCAGTAGGCTTATTGGTCTGTAGTCCTTATATCTTCCTTACTGCCCTTCTTGTGAATCAGTATTATGTTTGCGCTGTTCCACTGCTGCGATATTTTCCGTGTTCTTAGGCAGTTGGTGTAGATACCTGCTATCTTCCAGGTTTTCTTACCCGCATATTTCAGCATTTCTGCAACTACACCATCGTTTCCTGCTGCCTTGCCGTTTTTCAGGTCTTTCAGCGCCATCTCCACTTCTTCCATGAGAACTTCTGGGACATGATCTTCTTGTTGTGTCGTTACTTCTTCCACCATATTTTGTGGGACCTTATATAGCTCACTGTAGAATCTGGTGACCAGATCAATTATCTTTTCTTTACTTGTAACTCTGGAACTACCTTCCTCCAGTGCAATTATCTGTCTCTTTCCTATCACTAGGGCTCTCTTTGCCTTCTTATAACTGTTTCTGTTTTCGATTGCTCTCTCCACTAGTCCTTCGTTGTATCTTTTTATGTCTTCCTTTTCTCTACGCTTTTTCAATAGTTCCTTGGTTTCTGCAAAGAATTTCTCATGTTGGTTTGTTTCTCTTGGACCTCCTATTTTCTTGGCACAGTTCAGGACGGTCTCCATCAGTTGCGAGCTATCTTCTTGCCCCTGCAGTTTTTCATCCAGTAGTCTCTCATATTGTTCGGAGTTCTCCTTCAATTTGCTGGCGTCCACTCCGCATGCCATCGGTTTCTTGACTAGCCTCATTCTTTCCAGTTTTGTGTTCAGAGTTATTCTTGCCCTCAGGAGTCGGTGGTCACTCCCTGATCTGAATTTATTAAGAGCACTTACATCTTGGACTATATATATATATATATATATATATATATATATATATATATCTTGTTAGTTAAGATGTAGGTAATCTATTTCATTCCTTGTAAATGCATTGAGAGCTTCCCATGTCCTTTTTCTATTAGGGTTTTTCTTGAAGAATGAGTTGGCTATGGACATGTTCTTATAGTGAGCATATTGCACCAGTCTTTCTCCTCTCTCGTTTCTGTCACCAAATCCGAAGTTGCCCACATGTAGTTCTTCGTCTTTTCTTTTTCCGACCTTCGCATTGAAATCTCCTATCAGATACTATAGATATATTATATATATATATATATATATATATATATATATATATATATATATATATATTATATATAATATTATAATCTCTTAATAATTATTAGCAATAACAGGCTTGTTGAATCTTAAAAAACTCTTCAACTTTTTAATAAAATCGAGTTTTTTAAGATTCAACAAGCTGTTATTGCTAATAATTATCAAGAGATTAGAAATAGTTCACAGGCAACAACAATTCGAATAAATAATATAATATTATATATATATATATATATATATATATATATATATATATATTATATTATATCTCTCTCCTTGTCCGTGTTCACTCTCGTGAGAGTATGGTGACATCAACGTCTCAATTGCTCGGATCGTAGTTTCTCCATCTTCTCTGTCTTGAGCTGCACTAGAGAAGCTTCTATGCAGACCGTGACCAATGATTTCTTTGGTTTGATCCCACCCAACGCGTCCGGAGGACCTTCCTCTTGGTCGTTGCCATTAATTTTCCCTCTATGATAAGTTTTTCCAGCCCATTCGTTCTTCTTTTGAAATGTGTCCGAGAATAGCGTCAAATATGATAGTCTGGTTGATAAGCTTGTGGTGATTTTTAGTTTCTTAAGAATTGACACGTTGGTACGATGGTTCTGTGTATGAGATTCTCGCAGCATTCTTCTGTAGGCCCACATTTCAAACGCATCTATTTTTCCTTCTGGCCATTTTTAAAGTCCACGGTCTCAGAGGCATATGTGGCAATAGGAAAGATCAAGGAGTTTAATAGTTTCAGTTTGTTTGCGCTGAGATATTGCAGAGTCTTTCCCAGATATTCTAGTAGTTTTTATTGTTTGAGTTACGTGCTATGGGCCAGTCTGCGTTTGATTTTCTTTCGTCACAACCGCCGCCTTTGTTTGTAATAAGTGATCCTAAGTAATCAAATTTCTCAATCACCTCAAAACCATCGATCTGTCTAACATTGGAAGGGTTGCGGTCTATTATCATAATTTGTGTTTTCTTTCTGTTCAACGCAAGACCATGTTCTCTGCTGATCCTGTCCAACTTTCTCATGATATATATATGAATATATATATATATATATATATAATAATATTATATATAGTTATATATACGAGGTATGGCAATTTGAAACCCGGAATCGGCCGATATCTCCCGAACTAAACACACCAGCCGGCGCGTTCTGGTCTCGTTCGAAAGAGGGGACTCTTCAGTAGTACCAGTTAAATTTTGAACGCGGTATCACGTTTAGTTTGTGTTTCCCGCGTGTTTTTGTAAAGCAAGGTTTTTTCTATACGTCGCGAAAATGAGTGACCTAATTAAGAGGCAACGCGCGGTTATCGAATTTTTGGTTAAAACAAACGAAACCTCCGCGGAAATCTTTCGTAAACTTAAAGACGTGTATGGAAATGATTCTCTGTCGAAAACTGCCGTGTTCGAGTGGGCAAAGCGGTTCAGGGAGGGACGTGTTTCGATAGAGGACGATCCGAGGCCGGGCGCAGCCGTCATCTCTCGTACCCCCACCAATGTCGATCGTATCCGCACGTTGGTAACATCAGACCATCGGTTAACACTCCGAGAGTTGTCCTACAAGTTAAACATCAATAAGGAAACCATTAGGCAGATTTTACACGAGGAGCTAGAGATGAGAAAGATTTGTGCAAAGATGGTGCCGAAAATGCTCACGTTGGACCAAAAACACCTTCGAATGTCCATCTGCAGTGACCTTTTAGAAAATTGAGACAGATGGGAGGGACTGGATGAGTACTGTGGTATTCCCAGAGATGAAGCAGTACCTGAAGGGGACCCACCACGGCGGTGTACAGGAGGCGAAAGAAGCTGCGACGGTGGCGCTGAACACCCTAACTGAAGACGACTACCGTGGGTGCTTCGAGGCGTGGGAGCGGAGGTGGAAGCGGTGCGTGGAACTCCAAGGAGACTACTGTGAAGGATTATGATCGAAATTTCGCCGAAAATTAATTTAGCTGCCCCTCGGAGCTCGATTCCGGGTTTCAAATTGCCATACCTCGTAATATATATAACTATATATATATATATATATATATATATCTATATATATATATATATATATATATATAATAATAATATTATATATATATATATAAAATATATATATATATATATATATATATATATATATATATATATATATATTTTATATATTATTATATATAATATATATCTATATATATATATATATATATATATATATATATATTAATCGATTGAATATACTTGGATCTTAGAACCCAATGCTCAAATGCATGCTAATACTCACTCTTGTGAGATTCAAAAACAATTCCATAATTCCAGGTGGGAATATTGTAAGAAATAGATTTAACTTATTGGATAAAGATGAATTTCGCCATTAGGTAGATCCTAAATAGGAACTAAATATGATATATATATATATAGATATATATATATATATATATATATATATATATATATATATATAGATATATATATATATATTCTAAGAAGTATTTTACATGTTTCTTTAAGAATGACACTTCCTATGGCTCATTCCTGATGAAAACGGAAAATCTTAAATAATTTTTACTATTTATAACTAGCACTAGATTTAGCTAATTACCATGAATGAGTTATACCCATAAGTCCATTATAATATACTCACAATAATATAATACTACTGACATTCATGGAAAAGAGATAACCTTACCTAAATTCTTTATAATTCTATTGTTATCAATTTAAACAAATATAAAGACACTTTTTATTATTTTTATGGATGATATGATAATTTGAAAGCTGTAAGCTAATCTCTAGTTTTTTTGGCTTTTGGCTTAGTATTTTGCTTCTACTCAAACAATAAAAAGATGCTCAACTTTTTTCTCAAACTACAGTTTCTTATTTCCAAACGTTAATCGATACTATGGCTATTATTGACATATTTATTTGGATAGTTACAAATCAACTAAAATTTCTATGAAATTTTCAATTTATAAAAATTGAAATATTGTGGAATTTGCCAAAATATGCTGAATATATTCAACTGAAGCAACTGGAGAGAAAAAAAATTTCAGATCTGCCAGCCTCACCAGTCAATTGAATATAGGGGAGACCGGGTACAAAAGTAACATTTTGTACTTTCGCCTTGGTTTCTCGTTAGGTGTTATTATTTCGGTAAAATTGATATAGCCATACATAAATTCCGTTTATGTTCTATACATTAGCATCTTAAATTACCTTATTATTGTGTATTTTGCATGAATCACAGAAAATCTAAAAAAAATTGTCATTTGTTACTTTCGACCACGTTGGCGGGCCGAAAGTAACACGTTGTGGGTCGAAAGTAACAGGGCGAAGGGGCTTTTAATGAATATGATATGACATATTTAATCAAACAAATATTTATTGGAAAATTGAGTGTCTGTCTTCTCTATTCAGACTCGCAATTATAGCACACATAATTCATTGAGGCATTCAGTACCTATGAGACCACATTTTGCATTCGAAACAATGTAAACTTTGCTCATTCAGTCGACTATTGCTAAAATTTTCTAAACAAACGAGGTAGAAGCAATCTTCGTCGTCAAATTTATTTTCCTTGTCTACAACTGCGCTAGTATTTCTAGCTTAAATTTTTTTAAATATCTATGCAATGTAACATGGCAGAAATTCAATATTTTTGCCATGGCTCTAATTTTTTCACCATCATTAGAATGCTCTTCAGCCGCTTTTCGTTAGACTTCCATGATATATATGATATGATATAGTTGTTATTCGTGCGGTGGTTATTATGCGTTGTCGCGGCATTTTGTTGAAATAAACACATACACTTAAAAAGTTTACTTAGAGTAAATCAATACGGGGACAAAAGTAACATGTTACTTATGTACCCATAGGGCTGCGTTACTTTTGTACCCTACAGCATTTTTGTTAGAACATGAAAGATAACCTTGAAACGGAACATGCTAGACAAAAACGAATTTAAGCACTGTAAAATCTATCTAATCGAGTATCAATATGCAAATATTCAGATTAATATCATCCCTTTAATACTACATAAACATTGAATGAGTAAACGTCAAAAAATTTACTTTTCATTTGTGAAATCACTTAGCGTCCTCTCACACGATCTAAGAGTGCATGGCGCGAGAGGCGATTGAATGCAACTGAAGATGGCGCCACTGGCTATTACCTGACAGCAGCTAAATAGTGTTTTGACAACTCTTTAAACCTACAGAGCATTTGTTACTTTCGACCCGCCGTTACTTTTGTACCCGGTCTCCCCTACTACCTACTTCATTGCCTACTTGGACAAATAACAATATTTAAAACATTTAATTATTAAAAGTTTTGCTTTTGCGATTTATGCAATTTCGTCTTCTTACTACATCCACTTTATTTCGTATCCATCTACAATTCCTGTGAATGATGCGATAACACGTAGTTCTTTTTTTTTACAGGGACACTTCAGAAAAAACTTCGTGAAAAAGCAGTATGAATCATTCGTAGATAATGGATATAAGCCTTCTCTTTCAATAAAGGCACCAATTGAAGTCTTGAGAAATAAAATGTATCTACAGAACCTGCAAAGGATGGTGGAGAGAAACAGGAATTTCTTGAAATCTTACTAATTTTATTGGACAACATAACACCATAAATCGTTTTGATCTCATGCAAAAACTCTATATAATTATTATAATTGATTTGATATTCTCTGATTTGACATGAGCTAAAATTTCACGATCCTATGATAATTTTTGATGATATCAAAAATATTCAAGGAATCGTTTTAAAGTTGAAATGAGGATCATCTAAATTGATGTGAATGAAATTTATCTTGATAGTACTTGATGAACTCTAAAGAAGGTAAATATTGTAATTGTTAAACTGTACATGAAAAATTTAAAAAGTTATCGCCATTTACACGATACTTTCTGCATTCTTCAAAATTAGTTAATCGAAAATGTAGGTACAAGGAAAAACGACACTACTAAACAAAAAAATCAGTTATCAAATGTTTAAAATGCTACATACTTTCGGAAACTTGGATTTTACGTAATTAATTTTTATTTGTATTATAATGAATCTAGTCAACTCATACTGCAGCTCATATTATAACTTCAAAGAATGAGTCGGAAATATACAGCATCTGCTATTGAATCAGAAGAAACATAAATAAATGAAATTGCTAGTTGATGGAATCCGTCGTAACTACGTGATAATTTAACATGATTAACAAAACTAAATTTGAATTTACTACGTTTATTATCACAAAATATTTTGAAAAATATAACACTGCGATTGCAATTTCGGTCACTAGGCCATCATCGGGCAGATTGAGTTAAGAACTGTTCTTAACTCAATCTGCCCGATGATGGTCTAGTGACCGAAATTGCAATCGCAGTGTTATATTTTTCAAAATATTTTGTGATAATAAACGTAGTAAATTCAAATTTAGTTTTGTTAATCAATAAAATTGCTCTTACAATTAAAAGAGTTTCTCAAATCAATAGGTAAGCAGTTATAGCACCATCCTTTTTCGTACAATTTGAATTTTTTCACATGTCTGGGAACTTTTTCAGCATTAATATAATATATTAGAATCAACTCATTATCTCATTGAACATGGCATGTGTCTACTAGTCAATATATTAATATTTCCGCAGATCCATAAATAAATAACATGTCATTCATGTGACACAGCTAGTCATTTCTGTATCCTCGCATATAAACAGTATTAAAGATAATATTCTCATGTTATTTATGAAAGGGAATATTGTCATATGTTGATGTACACTATTCAAATAACCTTTGTAGTCTAGAGTAGACTAGTATTAAATTATACATATGTTTTTATTAATGTACAACAATAAATGGAGATTCATGATACACATATGTTATTTTATTTCCATAACTACCAAATGACACGATTATTGAATATGAGGTAACAAATAGTTTCATAACTAAGCACTATTGATTAAAATAGTTATTTATGTTCCAAGTGCGTTATATAGGATCTAGTAACGCACGTGGTGCATACAATTTTATTTTTCACGAAAAAATTATTTTATTGTAATGGCTCCTATACTTTCTTTCCATTTTCCTTCTCATAGTAGGCTTGTCATTTGTTGATATTTTGATGTTTGTGAATATTTTTGTCATCATATGTCATTGCTGCTTTCTTTGTGTAGTCTTATAGAAATAATATAAATGAATTTAACCAAGAATATCATAGAAAATGCAGCCAAAGCTGCGAATAATTCATTGCCGGAGAAATCCAGAGTCGTATACGACAAGGATTATGAAGTATTTATTCAATGTAAGTTTCTTCAGTTGTCCTAATACAATGAGCGGGCGTTATGATCCATAATGCCCGATCATAAAGCCCTAGGGCATAATGAGTGTATTTATAGCAACCGTATTTAAGGTAAAATCAACAAATAATATACAAGTGAAAAATAAAAAATATTTATTACAATTTTCAGAAAGTTTGAATTATAATGCATGGCGCATGTTTAAAAGTAGGTACTACTTCGTTAGATGCTGACTCAATAATAGGCAAATTTTTCAGATAGGTAGGTAGGTACTGATATTTATATCACACATCTTAATTATCTGGGAAGACCTGAAGCCTTGAATTTATTGATTTGTAATTATTGTAGGAAATTTAATTTTCACCTTTATTCTCCCCATTTAATAATTCAAAGCCTATTTGTCAATATTTATATCAATAGTGTTTCGTTAAGAATATTAGTTTTCACTCATCAATGAATAATTTAAAACTATAGTTTATTCAAACTGTTGACATTTCCCTACTTATGTTAATACACTTGGGGAAATAATTATCAGAAAAATGAATTGTTTTCCAAATTAATTTTAAGGGCAACATCAACAAATAATAACAACACTTTTCTAAAGATCTGTTCTTGCTTGAAATCACATGACAAGAACTCATAAATAAAACAGAAGACCTAATGTAAACCTGAACAGGAGATGAAAAGAGTAAAGATTATGAACTTTATTTTCATAGAAATATAACCATTCATGAAGAATAAGCAAAGGAAAAATTATTAGATCTTAGATTATTATGCGCTTAGAAAAATTGGAATCCGTTAGATATGCTGATTAAACGTCTTTAAATTGAAATCCAATAATTTAGGTTGGAAGAGTGACATTCAAATATGTCGGGAGATTGCAGTGGCGGATCAATGGAGGGGGAGGAGTTATTGGCGATCGTAAAAGTCAGGATGGTGTACAAAAATTACGAGAAATATGATATGTAGGAAACCTTTTTCCAAAGCAACAACAGTTGTGATATTGCATCTGAGATATATTTAAATCGAAGAAGACAACCTAATAAAACTACTTTCAAGAGATTAAAAGAAAATCTTATTAATTGCGGATCATTCAACAAAAGACAGCAAATTTTTATTTTCGCCAATGAATTTGTCCCGAAAAAAAGATATCGAGAATGCGCCCCCTCCATTCTTTTGTATCTCCTACAGTTCCGATATATTCCATACGAACATAGAAATTTGACCACCCTGTAAGTTGACGTTTAGTCTTGTTTTATTTTGTGAGAAGCAGGAGATACCACAAGGAAAAAGGGGGCAGGTTTACACTTACCTGTTATTAGTTTTAAGTACCAGAGAAAGTTAAAAAGCCTATTACAGAAGGATTTTTCAAAAAACTCTTTGACATCTTGTATATCTACATAATTTTCAACTCCTTGAGAAAGTTATGTCTTCAAAATAATTTTGTCATTTCAGATAATGAATTCGTCAATAACTTTTTCTATGCCTTTTTGTCAGTCAATTTATTTTTTCTATATCAAAAAATTGCTTTAGTTCGTATAATATTTGAAAAACGTTATTAACTTCACAATTCAAGGAAATTCTTAGGTGTGCCTATCGGAGAAAAGTTCTTTTCTGCTTAGAAACATGCAAGAGTTGTTTTTAGGTGGCCGGACTAAGAAACAGGTCACCTATGGACCATCAGGTTCTGACTAAAAAAATCTCTTCTTACCTAAGTCGATAAAAGGATTGAATCTAAAAGATTATTCTTTAACAACAAAAGTATTTACAGTAGAAGCACTCCATTGTACAACAAGGTATTGGAAATATAAATTCGAGCATTTATTTAAAGAAAATATATGTTCAAATTAAACACTTGGCAAAATTTAACGAAATTTACTTGACAATTGTTTCGGGTTGTTAGCCCTCTAACAAAAGTTTCTATAAGATCTTTGATAATGGTCCAGCAATCCAAAATAACTGTAAAGTAAATTTTGTTATCACAACGTATTTTTTTCTAAATGTTTAATTTTAAAACAACTTTTCTTCAAATAAATATTAAAACATGTTTCACTAAGTTTTCAGCGAAAGATCAATCAACACTATTAACAAATTAAGTATAGCTACTAGAACTTATATTGAATTAACGTGTTTGCTTTCTAAGTGTTCTCATTGTTCATAATTTATTATGAAAAAATTTTCATGAGTAGGTAAAAATTTTTGTTGTTATTTTAAATCCCTTTTTTCCTCAAAGAATGTATTTTAATTGAACTACATATAACTATTAAATTCTCGAAGGAATATGTAAGAGAATTGTACTCTATTCAATAATACTGAATGGAAATTTTGTTACGTTATAAACGGATATAGGAATTCTATCTAACTTCAAGAGTAATGTCGATGTTTATTTCTTGATCTGTATGATTCTTACCATATGAACTAAATTTTACTTAATGATTATGTACTTTCAGAACAATATATCACATGAAACCAGAATCAAAAGAGCAGAATTCATGAGACCAAGAGGTTCCTTATCGATTGTAAATTCGTTGGATGCTCTAAGAAATAAACTCGTCATGGAAATCTCAAGAAAGAAGACTCAACAAAATGCAGAACGCAATCGCCAGTTCCTAAAATCGTTTGGCAAAAGAACCTTCACATCCCATAGAAGTATGGATAGGTTTGACAATAACATGTAAATGTATAGAGTGTGATCTGAGTAACCCTTGTAAAAATGAACAAAATGTGACAAGTAATTGTTTAATAAACTCTCTCACATAGAACCTTGTTTTACATACCTCAACTGAGTAGGTATATATTTCCGATTGGTCGTAACAAACCATTTATAAAAACAACAGAAAGGTTTCAAAAATAATTGTTGGATACGTGATGATCATGATTCTTTCACAAAAATGGAATCAAGGTATTTGATTAAGATTAAGGTGGTCAACGTAACATTGTTCTTGATAAAACTAATAATGGTTCAAATTAGTCCATTTATCGTCAAGAAAAATGTATGTAACACTGAAACATTCGAAAAATCTGTTTTTGCCGCATGTTATGATTATAAATATGAAGAAAAGAAAAACAAAGATTTAAAAAGCATAATAATATTATTTAAATCACAAAAATTAATGAAATAATTTTGATAGAGAATTCTTAAAACTGTAGATAAAAATAAATTTTTAGAAATTATTTTTTGCGAGTGAATTAATATGCTGTTTTTAGATGAAAAGAAATATTTTGTTACCAACTATGTATATTAAAATAAAGTAAGCGATTAGAGCCATCCGAATCTATCATATACATTTTTAAAATATCTTATAACATTCAATACAATATACAGTTTTTGCCGAGAGAATTCAATGGTTGAGAAGGGCTACTTTGCCGAAAGCATATTATTTCAGATCTTTTAATTTTCACTCTATTTATTATTTAGTGAATACCTAGTAAGTGTCTGAGAAAATTAAGTAGAATGTTCATATAATTTTTCAAATTATATCACATTCGTGAGACTGAAAATTAGACAGAGAGTTTACATTATTCAATTACTTTGACATTGAAATTTTTTTTTCAACTTTTGGAGAAATTGGTGGTTAGGTACCTTTAATAATTTGTAGGCGAAGAGCTATACTTTCCCTATTTTATTTCAATCATATCTGACAAAATATATTAACACTTGACCTCAATGTACTCAACTCTGCGTATTTTTTGAAATATGAATATAAAGATGTCAATATCATATACTTTACATTAATAATTTATAGGCGAACTGCTAAACTTTCCCTATTTTCTTTCAATCATATCTGGCAAAATATATTAACACTTCAACTCAATGTACTTAACTCTGCTTGTTTTTTGAAATATCAATATAAGGAAGTCAATTTCTTTCGAATATGATTTTTCATTTTGGAAATATGTGTATATTACTAAGGTATTTTGCATATGATTTTCGAATAAAATGATTATCACATAAATTATAACTTAGATTCTATAACTACCGATTTCTCCATAAAATATTCAGAGGTAAATTGAATGTTAGAATAAAATTGTACTTGTAGTATAGTGAATGTTATGCTTTTTCCTCCAATTTCATTATAACAGGCCTATAAATAATGTAAATCCCCTAGAAATATAATCACAAGTTCTTGAACAGTTTTGAGTTATTTTTCAATTTGAACCATAAATTTGGAGATAAACGAATATTTTTACATTATTCTTTTAATTCGACTAAGCAATTTGAATAAAGTGTGATTACAAGAGAAGAACGAATATGGTTTCTCTTAATCAAAGGAATAATCAGGCAAAGTAAGGTTAATGGAATTTTTTAAATTCTTCATCTTTTTCCCTAGGTAGCGTTTGGTTATTGAACACTTGAACACAACGATTGTTGCATAGACTATTAATATAGATTTAGATATTTATGAAATGTAAATTAGAAGTGCATTACTCACTTGTACGCATTGCAGAACTAAAATATTATCAATAAAAACAATGTGATTATAACTATAGGTATATATGCATATATAAACAAAATGTAACTTTTGTTTTCAGCAATGTACAAATAAAGGTACTTACAAAATGTAAAACTTGCATTTTATTCATATTGACAAAAAATCATTATTCTCACGTAGGTACATTCCTTCAATATCACAATTTGTAGGTGTGAAAATATTTATAATCACCTGATTTTTCCACTGAATAGTAATTATTTTCTATCAACAAAAATTAATATCTATTAACTGTAATGATGAACAAAACTAAATTTGAATTTACTACGTTTATTATCACAAAATATTTTGAAAAATTTTAACACTGCGATTGCAATTTCGGTCACTAGACCATCATCGGGTAGATTGAGTTAAGAACTGAATCAATCAATCAATCAAAATACGTTTATTCAAGATTTCTGGGGGGATGGGGTACATTTTGTTATCTAGCTAAATATTTTATTGTGGGAAGTTATAAGGTTTTGCAACCTTCTTCAACCCTGGCTTTACTCAATTAATTCTCTAACATTTACAATATTAATAAAAAACCTAATTTTCCTATCGGGGAATGCGGCTGCGGCCGACTTTTTTGCTAATTACGTGCCATTCGGTCCAAGGTCAATATATTTCAACTGACATTAGATGGTAAGGGAAACCACAGAAAACCTTTACCCACGCAATGTACTGATATTCTTAACTTTATTATATATAATTTATAAAAATGGTTTGACAATAGATACATTTGCTGACGTTTCGCGCACTAACCGAACCGCACTCGGTTTTTCGGAGCGGATTGACTTTTCGCGCACTGTCGACACTACTCGCACTTTCGGCACTACTCGCACTATCGACGTTTCGCGCACTTTCGGCACTACGCGCACTTTTTCGGGTCAGCGGATTAGGAGTGGTATGTCCTCTAGGTGGTCGAGGACTTCATCAGGAGGGTCCTGAAGCACTTGGAGGATTCTGGAAGGAGGGAAAGGAAACCTTTTCTTCGGCCTTCTGCAGAGAACTCTTCGTCGACGGTGCCACGGCGTCATGAGCGTCGATCGGGCTTCGATGTTGGGACCGTGCAATGTACGTTGGGCGTATCGAGCTTGGAGATTTTGGAGGTGTTCGAAAATGGGGGGAATGTTTACATGATCGTGTACTAGGTGTGACGGATAACGTCTGTCTAGACGGAAAATACTACGGCAGATTGCTCTTTCGCAGCTCTCCAACTGTCGGACGTATCTGTGAGGTAGAGTCGAATAGAGTAACGATCTATATGCTACTACTGGTCTTATGAACGTTTTATACGTGTTTAACAGAGTTCGAGGGTTACATCCTCGAATTCTGCCTCTTAGAGCATATAGAATGTTAGATCTGTTTCGGACTTTTTTGAGTGTGTTTTGAAGATCGGATTTCCAATTGTTGTGTTGATTGAATGTGACTCCCAAGTAAATAATGTCCTCCTGCAGTTCGAGATTTTCACCCCATAACCTTAGTCGGACGTCGTTTTTGTTGAATCTACGTGTTCGAGTGTAATTTGGGTGATGGAAAAGTATTGTTTGTGTTTTACTTGGGTTAGGTGTTATTCTCCATTTGCTCGCCCACGTACTGATCTGGTCTAGGTGGCCCTGCGCTATGCGGTTGCATAGTGTCGACGTCCTCGCCGTGGTCCATATCGCCGTGTCATCTGCAAAAAGCGAAATCTGTGTATCTATATTTAAAGGATGGGGAATATCGTATGTGAAAATGAGATAAAGGAGGGGAGCGAGAATCGATCCTTGCGGAATTCCCGCTCGAGGAATAAATGGTTCGGAAAAGGATTTTTGTACTTTTATTCTGATGCTGCGGTCGGAATGATAAGAAACTAAAAGTTTAATCAGATGGAGGGGGAGATGGATATCCTGAAGCTTCCGAATCAGTCCGGCATGCCTGACCTGATCGAACGCTCTCTTGATATCGAGAAAAGTAGCGAGAACGCAGTCACCAGTATTCAAAGCTTTAGTTACGTCGGTATGTAATTTCAAAAGGGGATCGGAAGTGCTACGGAAGGGCATGAAACCATGTTGAGTGTTTGGGATGATATTACGTGCATCGACAAACTGACTGAGTCGCTGACAGATAATTCTTTCGAACACCTTACCAACGACATTCAGAAGAGATATCGGCCTGTAATTGTCTGGGGATGTATGATCTTTGAACGGTTTTGGAATAAGAACTGTCGTGGCTTCTTTCCACGCATGCGGGAAATAACACAGTTCGAGGCATCGGTTGAAGATTTTGGACATATATTCCATAGCCTCGGGAGGGAGTTGTCGGAGAACGGCACGTGATATGCCGTCGCCTCCTGGAGCCGTGTTCTTGCCCGAATGAATGGCTTCCGCCACGACGTCAGGATCTATTGGGAAAGTGAGTGGATCACCTCCGTTCAATTGGATTTCAAAATTAATGTTTCTGATATTTTCTATGTGTGTTATGTTCTAAATTTAAAAAAAGTTGATTATCAAAAAGTGGATTTTGAGGAATTTGGAAAATATTTTCTAGATGTTGTTTGAATAAATTTGCTTTTTCTAAAGGTTCTATTATAAATTGATTATCTGGAGTTTTTAAGGCAAGTATTTGAGTTTTTCTGGATCCTGAAAGAATTTTGAATTTACGCCAGAATTCTTTGCCGTTTCTGAAGTCAAGTTTCGACGTAGCGTCGGACCACTTTTCTTCTTTGAAACGGTTAGTTTCCCGGCGTATTGTTGCCGAAAGTCGATTATATTCGGTTTTAATAGCGGCGTCTCTTGTTCTAAGAAATAGACGATAGAGACGTCGTTTTTGTTTAATAATTTCCACTATGAACGGAGGCAGGGGAGGGCGGTGAATGTTTATTGTTTTCTCTGGAGCAGAGGTGTTAAATGACTGTGTAATTAATTGAGTGAAATTAACAATAGTATTATCTAATTCATGAGTATTCAGAATTTCTGGCTGGACGGGGAGATTTTCTGTTATAAGATTACGGAACTGTTCCCAGTCCGTGTTTTTAAAATCCCTGAATGTAATAAAAGAAGGTTGTTGAATAGGGGGAGTAGACAAAGTAGAATTGACCAGAAGTGGAAGGTGGTCGGATGTTATCGTTTGTCCGATAAAACATGGATCCTCAAAATAACGAATAAGATCAGGCGTAATCAGAATATGGTCGGTTATGGACATACCGTTATGGCTAAAAAAAGTAGGATTCGTATTATAACACCTAAATAGATGAAATTCTATGAGGCATTCGGATAGAATACGACCATTTCTGTTCGATGTTGTATCGCCAAATTGAATATTACGGGCGTTGAGGTCGCCAAGCAGTATAGAGTTCGGGATTGTCGATATATATCGCAGAAAATCCGCCGGAAGGATATCGCCAGGGGGATGGTAGTAACTGAATATAGTTACTGTTGAGTTATTCAAGTGGAGCCTAGCGGCTACGCACTCTAAATGTGAAAACTCGTTCGGAATTGTAAATTTAGTTGATGCAAAACAATTTTTAATAAGTAACGCGGTGCCACGCATGGCTCCGAGTAGACTATTGTGTTGAAATGTATTGTAATTTGTAAAAAAGAGAGGGTGTTTCAACTTGGTTTCAGTTATAGAAAGGATGGATATATTATGGTTTAGGAGGAGTGCTTTAAGGAGATGACGCTTGCGGCGTAGACCGCAAGCGTTAACAGTACCTATTGTGAAATCCATTTATTCGGGGATCGAAGAAATTGCGGATTCCATCGATTCGTCCAAATCGATCACGATGGGGGCCATGGTAATAGATACTTTGCTGCCGCAATAATTAATTATCGCAGTACGATTTAGGAATGCGCTGGAGCATTCGGTGATTACTTTGTTATTAGTTTCCAGTCTTTTGGGGATTACGTTAGAGAGGGTTTGGTTGATGAACCGAATCATAGAATGGATTCGGGCGAAATGTTCGCACTGCGGTGGATCTTCGGAAATACTCTCATTGGGGACTTGGATGGGGGCGATTTTGTGGGATTCAGTAGGCGGTTCCCTGCGTTTAGGGCACTTCATGTCCCACGCAGGATGATCACCCCTACAATTAGGGCAAGTAGGATTTTTTTGTTTGGGACATACATTGTTTCTGTGATTGCCACCGCAAGAGGCACATGCTGGTTTAGCGACACAGTCGAGGCGATCGTGACCGTTCTTAGAACAAAGTGAGCAAAATTTAGCTATTGGAAGCGGAACTTTTGACGGTTCTGCTTCGTGAGTACGACCGTAGATCGACAAACCATTTAGTAATAATTCGTCGATCGCGGTCTTTGAAAAAGTGATGACTCTTATGAGAGTCGTTGGTTTATTTGTTGCTCTGGAAGTTATTCTCCAGCATTTATTGAATTTGATGTTTTGAATTTTTAGGGCCTCTGAAATCTCCTCGACTGTATAGTTTACGTCAACGTATTTGATCACACAAGAGTATGAAATTCTAGGTGATCGAAGTTCGGTAGGATTTTTCTGGGAATTTTTGCGGTAGAGGGACGAGAAAGTAATTGACGGAGTGCCAACTAAATTCTGAAGAGTTTTTTGGAAATCTGGGGGGGCTGGGGAAGTGCACTCAATGAGCGCGGTCTGGTTGAAATTGACTTTGAGATTACTCAAAGTCAATTTGGTGGTTTTGATGAGTTTGTAAAACTCTTTTTGAGATTTAATGTTGTTCGGAATATTTCGAACAACATAGCGGAAAAGTTTTGGTTGGGGGACGGTGGTACGATTTGAAGAATCGTCCGACGAAATCGAGGAAAATGAATTTTGATGTTGGGGGTTGGTAGGGGATGTAGGGGGTTTTACTACTTTGAGAGAAAGTAGTGATGGAATTGGGGATGTCGGAGTAGCGTTTTTCTGACTCCTGGTGGTTCGTTTCTCCGAAGTATCGCTCTTCGGAGTGGAGGACCTCCTACGGGGGACGGGGGTAGGGGCAGAGGCAGGTGGTTTTTTACGACCACCCGCCTTGGTGGCGGTGTTAGGCATACGGGGTTATATATATGAGCAATCAATAAAAAGGAATAGATGAATAAAATGGAATAGACTCACCCGATATTCACTACACAACACGGTTCACAACTTTTTTCACTCGGCACTTTCACTGGACTTTTTTCACAACACTTGAGGGCGATAAAATTTAGAGGATTTGAAAAAATCCTCTTCGTCGATCGTAAAAAGTGAAAGATTATTCGAGAAATCGAATTCAAAAATTCGATTGTTGGGGTTCGTATTCGCCTCATACTGCCGTCGATGAAAACTGCAAGACTTGAAAAAGTCTTCCGGATACAAAATAGTTTGCGAGCAGTGACTATTTCTTCTTCCTATTACAGCTCTCTGGATAACTTGGGTAGTTGTCTCTTCGACGTCTCGGAGTGGAAAAATGTGGAAGAACTGAATACAGAATTTACAATTTATAGATTTGCGCTTACGGGTGGGAAAGAATTATTGCAGGTACCTAGATAGACAAGAGGAACATATTTCAAGAAGGGCTAATGGAGTGAATTTCCCAAATTGGTACAATACAATGTTCTTAGAAAGGTCATTATTGTTTGAATACACTAAATATAGGAGAAGATATCAAGTCAATCTGGTCGTTCAGCAAGATATCTTTTGCATTATGATTGAGGTTAAAAATTTCTAATGATTCTAAGTAAGTAAGTTTGGTTCCTTTTGGTAATTTGTGCATGATTTTAAAATTATCTATTTGTGGAAATGGGTGATGGTTTTCACGGCAATGATTTGAAAACGTTGAATCCGTTTTATCAAAAAAGATTGTTGGTGTTCTTTAAATCTTGTCTTGAACGATCGACCAGTCTGACCTATATATACTCCTTTACATACAGGACAAATCAACTTATAAACTCCTGAACTTTCAAATTTTGAAGTGATATCTTTGGCATTGAATAAAAATCCTGAGAGTTTTGTCTTAGGTTTGAAAGCAATTTTAATATTACATTTAGGTATGACATTAGCAACTTTTTCTGTTAGAGGACCAAAATATGTTAAAGATGTGAATTTTCTACTTTTGATCGAGGGTATATGCTGTTGTACGCTAGTTGACTACGTTTCTTGTTTATCATTTTATCTATCAAACTTGTATGAAAACCATTATTTGAAGAAATTATTTTTATAGTTTAAAATTGCTTTCAAACCTGAGACAAAACTCTCAGGATTTTTATTCAATGCCAAAGATATCACTTCAAAATTTGAAAGTTCAGGAGTTTATAAGTTGATTTGTCCTGTATGTAAAGGAGTATATATAGGTCAGACTGGTCGATCGTTCAAGACAAGATTTAAAGAACACCAACAATCTTTTTTGAAAAATAAAACGGATTCAACGTTTTCAAATCATTGCCGTGAAAACCATCACCCATTTCCACAAATAGATAATTTTAAAATCATGCACAAGTTACCAATAGGAACCAAACTTACTTACTTAGAATCATTAGAAATTTTTAAACTCAATCATAATGCAAAAGATATCTTGCTGAACGACCAGATTGACTTGATATCTTCTCCTATATTTAGTGTATTCAAACAATAACGACCTTTCTAAGAACATTGTATTGTACCAATTTGGGAAATTCACTCCATTAGCCCTTCTTGAAATATGTTCCTCTTGTCTATCTAGGTACCTGCAATAATTCTTTCCCACCCGTAAGCGCAAATCTATACTTAATTCTGTATTCAGTTGTTAACTCAATCTGCGCGATGATGGTCTAGTGACCGAAATTGCAATCGCAGTGTTAAAATTTTTCAAAATATTTTGTGATAATAAACGTAGTAAATTCAAATTTAGTTTTGTTCATCATGTTAAATTATCACGTAGTAACGACGGATTCCATCAACTATTTATTAACTGTAATTTTATTTTTGTCAAAATGTAGCTAAACCTCAAATAAGATGGTATAAAAAATTAATTTATATATATATATATATATATATATATATATATATATATATATATATATATATATATATATAATTATAACATGAATTCCTTGTATAATGTTTACGGATATTATACATGTGTAACAAAATCCCTATATCGCTTATGATTCTGATATTTTTGGTCAAACTTCTTTTTATATGTTAATATGAGTTCTATCTATTCATTCAAATATACATATCCTACTAACTCATTCAATTTAATACGTTAACAGTGAAATATAATAGCACTACCCATAATTTTTTCATAATCACTAGCAAAGTATTTATCCCAAATAACTTAATCAGACACTTGCAGAAACTCTTTTAGTGAAACAATCCTGAAAACATGTTTTAAAATTAAATGCAATATTCATTGCAACCATGAGTTTTTATAGTCTTTACAACAAATGATCTCCCCTCATTGAAATAAATTGTTTTTCAATATGACAATACTTGTTTTATTTATATGTCATATTTGTTTTAAAAGAAATGTATATGAACATATGAAAAATATCAGAACATACACAATCATAACTACAACTTTCAAATTATCATATTAATCGATAATGAAAAATCAACCATAAGTAGAAATATTATGTATCAACTCCACCGCCTATAATCCAAAGGGTTAGTGCGGTTATTTGAAATAAAAAAATAAAAAAAATAACTGTTTGATGCATGATAACAGAAAGAAAAAAGATTTATTGATAAATTCCACACTCATTTTGCAATACATTATGATTTTATAGCCACCAGTATAAAAAATGTATTTCCATACACATAAATTCTCCTTTACCAATAAAAGAGGTTGATTATCACAATTTAAATTAATTTTCACAATTCTGCAGCTTACTGATAAGTTCATTTCCAAAGGAGACGCTAAACATTGGGCTTATGTGATTGAGCAAACTATAAGGCGTTTCATAATACTGTGAACAATTCATATCTGTAACGTCAAATGCTTTTCCAACAATTCTGAATCCTTGGCCTGATAACTCAATGCAGAATGTTTGATTTTCAAGAGTTTCCAAATTCAAAAATATTAACTGGTTGGTATTCTGAATCTTCTCGGATAAAGTTACTAAGGAAACATGATTTTTAATATCTCTGATCACACTTTCTGCTTCTAATCTCCAATTGGCTTCATCTAGCAGGTAATTACCTCCCATAGTTAAGGAAAAAATATAAAAATATAATATACATACAAAAAAGAACTACTAGTCAAAACCAATGTTTGAAATGTTTGGATTTAAAAATCAATTTGCAGTTTTGAGAGATGAGATTTAATACTTAACCAACTAAACCAACACTTTTATGTTATGACTTTTTAAAAGCTTTATTTATCTACTAGCTATTAACCTACAACAATACTGAACTACTTGTGTCAACAAATGGTTTTTTCTTACTCCGTGACTCAAGTAGCATGTAGATGGCTAATCGGATTATTCTGGTTATTCCTCTCTGCAAATATAGCATTGAATATATTTTATCGAAATCAATATATACCTGATACACAAGAGTTAGTTGACCAAATCAAAAATGATCACTAAAATTCTTTTTTTGTACCTGAAAAAACCTGTCATGCCAATGTGCTGTCAATTTTAAATGAGTATAATACAAACATAATGATACAATGATAAATGACCTATAAAGGTCATTTATTAGGAGCATATCTAGATTTGAATAAATATTTTATTTTTCTATATGTGTCTTATAAGATAAAAATGTATTCCAAGCTAATGCGACAGACTGAACAACAAGTGTTTGATAATTTATCGGTGTGAAGTAAAAATTGCAGAGCTGAACAAATGGCCACACAACGTAGTTTGCTTTGAGGAGATCCAGGTAGTAGAGTCTCGCAGCGCGCTGGGCTTCAGTTATTGATTTTTTTTCGAGAGTTTCCAATAGCATCAGAAATATTGCAAGGAAAACAGGAGCGAAAATAAGCTGATCACAAACCACTTTTTTTAGTACTCTCTCAGTTCGATCACCTTTTATATATTTCTCTAGAAATAAGTACCATGTACATGAAGCAGGTCCCTGAAATTGAGAATAATAGACATAAGATATCATTTTGGGACAAAATTTTTATTTTGAAACTTTCAATGTCGAACTCTTTGAGTATATTTCAGCTCAAAGTAGGAGAGATGTTTGTAGATAGTAGTGAGCTGATGTAACAATTTTTTTGATACAGATGATAACATCTTATTGATTCCTAATTAAGGTTGCAATCAAAACTAAATCATTTGATATGATATTTGCTTACGCACATTGATAAGAATTTAATGAACAATTCAAATAACTTCAACATTTTTTCCTCTAATACTTTAGAAACTTATAGCAAAAAACAATATTATCAGCTACACTCTTTTTTATATTTGTCAGTATAGTAATTGTAATGACCATTAATATATAGATAAACAAGCTTTTTTAATCATGTTTCTGTGAAATAGAAAAAAATATATTTGCACCTAATAAAATCAACGTCAAATAACTCTATTTGAATTTAACTCATTTTATTGATGATTTTATGATGAATATATCATCTGCTTGTTTAAAAGATCATCAGAATTTAATTGCCAAATGTTTCGAGATTAGATAAAATTTAACAAGTAAGATTACCTAATATACAAAACGCGAAAATTTGGTTCGTTACAATACTAGGTTATGAAATTTCATATGAATATGCTTAGTTTATACTCCTATATTCCTCAAGAACGCTTTCATTTATTTTTAAGTAAAATGTTAGTAGAAGTAGAAGTACTTCTGAATTTACAATGATTTTAAATTTGAAATTTTCACTTCAGATGTGCCATACTCACCACAACGAAAGTACCAAGAAGGATAAAGTTCCTATTTCTTGTATAATTGAATTGTTTTGATGCATCCCTTTTTTCTATTATTTTTTGAGCAATAGCGTCCCCAAGTCCCATCAATGCACCAACCTGTATTGACTGTACTACTACTGGATATTTTCTTAACATTCTATTGTACACCCCCACAAACTTCGCCATTTTAACTATTGTAATTCATCAAATGCTCTTTGTCTACCATTTTTGTATAGTTTTTTTGGTATGATTTATTGTAATTTGGAATCGTTACTTCTGACATGTCTTTCAAACAAACTAATATATACACAGATTAATCTCTTGTATTGAATGTCTATGTTTTAATCTCATTTTGAAATTCTCTTTCACAATTCGGTATAGTCTAGTCAATAAGTTCAAAAACGTGTTAATTCTTGGTAAAGCTCCTACAAATATGAGCGATAGCTCATTCGATTCGGAATGACGTCTAGAAAAATGTATCTTGAGGATTTATTAGCACATAAACAATTGCAATTGTTATTAACAAATTAAGATGAACAAAATATGGCATTTTGTTTTTCGTTAATCACTCGTAAGCTATTGATATTTAAGAAATTTTGAAAAAAGATCCTCAAAGATGAGGAAATTTCCAATAAAAAAGTGTCGACTCCCGGAACTCTACCTATATTATTTATAATTTTAATTTAATGCCGAAAATAGGGCTTCGCGCGGCCGTTGAACTATGGACGCTTTGCCGCTAAAGCGAGTGCACCACATAAAATAATTTTGTTATAGTAACAAATGTTAATTTAAAAATTTGAATAAATTATGGTATCATCTAGATACTTGAACGAAGAAATACAAGTTGGAAAAAAATTTTTAAGTGAATTTTTCAAAAAGTTATACTATTGTTTATTAACAATTTTTTTTCCAATCTCCCTTTTCATGAATAACGACATAAAAGTTTGAATGATTGCCCTAAAAATTTTTGGCACCTTGGAGCCCTTGCAATGTATATACTTAACAAGATCATGCGATAAAATTTTCTTAAAGTTCATTATTTTGTTTATTATGATTTTTTTAAGTTAACAAAAAATGAAATTTTCTGGAAATGTTGTTAGAAAAATTGTATTCAACAAATAATATATTATTTCCGTTTCTGTATCCAAAAATAGGATCGAATGACTCTCGAAAAATTTTTTTAAAATAATTTTTTAAGATATTGTTCATACTTAAACAAATAGACAAGTTTGACATTTTTTGAAAATTTTTTTTCACCATTTCATTGACTTGGCTAAATAATGATTTAAACAACAACAAAAATTTCCATAAATTTTTTTTTTATTGTTTATAACTAAGTTTTTTATATTTCGATTGTTTAAATAATTATTGAAGAAACTATTTTCTCTTTAAAAATCAAAGTTGGCATTCATTCATAGGTTAACAAAAAAAATTAATTTTTTTATCAATAATTCCATTGTTTATTGAATTAACAATTTGTTATAAACAAATTCTATAAACCGTTATATTTTTTTTCTTAAGCTAAAAAAAATTACAAAAACAGCCATACATATGAAAGTACAAAAAAATATTTTTTCTATTTTTTAAAATACTTTCAAATATTACACGACTTCGAAGTTGCACCGGTCATTCGATTTGTCAAGTAACAAATTGATATAATTTATTAACTATTAGAGATACGATAATGGACATTCAGTTGGTTTTTATGAAGGATTAATTAAACTTTCAAATCACTTAAAGACTATGTTTATAACTATTGTTTATCAGCTCCTATATCTATTTGTTTATAAAAATTTGAGATTTTCTTGACTTTCTCATAATTTGATGAAAAAATGTATTTGAAAAAGAATTATAGAAGAACCATGAGTTAGAAGCCGCAAAAACTAAGATTGATTGGTAGATATTTTATTATTGAACAAAATTATTCCGAAATTCATAGCTGCGTTTCCATTATTGAACAATTAATAAGTCATAAAAGATACGAGAAAGACAAGAAATTCTCAAATTTTTATAAACAAATAGATATAGTAGCTGATAAACAATAGTTATAAACATAGTCTTTAAGTGATTTGAAAGTTTAATTAATCCTTCATAAAAACCAACTGAATGTCCATTATCGTATCTCTAATAGTTAATAAATTATATCAATTTGTTAATTGACAAATCGAATGACCGGTGCAACTTCGAAGTCGTGTAATATTTAAAAGTATTTTAAAAAATAGAAAAAATATTTTTTTGTACTTTCATATGTATGGCTGTTTTTGTAATTTTTTTTAGCTTAAGAAAAAAAATATAACGGATTATAGAATTTGTTTATAACAAATTGTTAATTTAATAAACAATGGAATTATTGATAAAAAAATTTATTTTTTTTGTTAACCTATGAATGAATGCCAACTTTGATTTTTAAAGAGAAAATAGTTTCTTCAATAATTATTTAAACAATCGAAATATAAAAAGTTAGTTATAAACAATAAAAAAAAATTTTATGGAAATTTTTTTTGTTGTTTAAATCATTATTTAGCCAAGTCAATGAAATGGTGAAAAAAAATTTTCAAAAAATGTCAAACTTGTCTATTTGTTTATAAACAATATCTTGAAAAATTATTTAAAAAATAAATTTTTTTCGAGAGTCATTCGATCCTATTTTTGGATACAGAAACGGAAATAATATATTTTTTGTCGAATAAAAGTTTTTTAACAACATTTTTTGTTAACTTAAAAAAATCATTATAAACAAAATAAATAAACTTTAAGAAAATTTTATCGCATGATCTTGTTAAGTATATACATAGCAAGGGCTCCACGGAGCCAAAAATTTTTAGGGCAATCATTCAAACTTTTATGTCGTTATTCATGAAAAGGGAGATTGGAAAAAAAAATTGTTAATAAACAATAGTATAACTTTTTGAAAAATTCACTTAAAAATTTTTTTCCAACTTGTATTTCTTCGTTCAAATATCTGGATGATACCATAATTTATTCAAATTTTTAAATTAACATTTGTTACTATAACAAAATTATTTTATGTGGTGCACTCGCTTTAGCGGCAAAGCGTCCATGGTTCAACGGCAGCGCGGAGCCCTATTTTCGGCATTAAATTAAAATTATAAATAATACAGGTAGAGTTCCGGGAGTCCACACTTTTTTATTGGAAATTTCCTCTTCTTTGAGGATCTTTTTTCAAAATTTCTTAAATATCAATATCTTATGAGTTATTAACGAAAAACAAAATGCCATATTTTGTTCATCTTAATTTGTTAATAACAATTGCAATTGTTTATGTGCTAATAAATCCTCGAGATACATTTTTCTAGACGTCATTCCGAATCGAATGAGCTATCGCTCATATTTTTAGGAGCTTTACCAAGAATTAACACGTTTTTGAACTTGTTGACTAGACTAGTAGACTAATCTGTTGATCATAGTGACGTGAATGGTGTTAACTTTAATGGTAGTGAAATTGTAATAGAAAGAATTTTTTATAGAACCACTTCTACAGAGCTGAAAAGCTGAAAGGTACACCTCATAGATATAGGATAAAGGGGATGTTTTGTTTGGGCGATGTCATTCTGCTATTCTTAAAATAATTCTTCTAAAAATGTCCTCAAAGAAAAATATCTACTTAACTATTAACTAACTATTCTTAGAACATGCAAAATCAAAGAACTTAAGAGACGAAATCTTAGGGATTAGTACAAATAATAATACTAGTATATTTTTTCAAGTACAAAACTCTTTTTAATTCTTGAAAATTAGGGAGATTAAGCTATATACTGAAAGAATTTCATTTACTTCTACTTCATTGAATACAATCATATATTTTTAACATACTTTCACGAAGTAATTATTTTATAAAATAAAAACATATACCTATATTAGACTATCAATAAATCAATCTTAACTTCTCGAGTTTTTCTCATCCAGATGTATTTTCCAGGACAAATAAGTATTCCAAATTATTGCTATAATCTGGATGAAAACTACCTGATGTTGGAGAGGCACAAAATAAAAATTCACCAATTGTATAGCTGGCCATACTTTATAGTTAGCAATTAATATATTAACGTAATTCTTGCGCATATTGTGCTTTATTTCACATAGTGGCAATCCCTGAATCAAACCTAGTGATACTATAAAAAGAAACAACCCAAATGGGGCAAAAAATAATTGATCTAGAATAACCTTTTTGATAACAACGGATATAGCATGTTTTCCATGGATATATCTAGACAAGGCCTGTAGCCACAAAACTTTTGGTGGTCCCTGGAATAGTAAGACTATTAAACAATGAAGTTCAAACTTTCAAAGCAGTTTATACAGACTATTACGAAAGATCCAATTCCAAAAAATTCAAGTGCTCTTCTTACGTTAAAATCTAGCAACGGAGTATCTTCAACGATGGATTGACTTAATGCATCTCCAGTTCCCACTAATATTCCAGTTTGCAGGCACTGAATACTTAATGGATACCTACGTAGAACTTGATCATACATTTTCAAATATTTGGTTATCATTGCAAAACCAAATATAACTTCCTCGTTATGTCCTCTAATACACAATTGTTGCTATTACATTGATAACCTTATATTTGTGTTCCGATGTAACTTTCAACGAAACACGGAACAGAAAGCCAGCAGAGTTGCCAGTTGAAAATTCTGATATTACGTAATAAAACGTAGAGACTATATCTAGATGTTCTAGATTTCCAAAGTACACTTGCAACTATAACATATCGCATGTGCGATATTTAGTTAATTGGAGAAAATTTGAGCTGGAAAGATTAAGGTGTTAATGAAAAAGTCTACCTCTTGATTGATATTGGGATAACCTCTTGGTTAGATTGGGTTTTACCGAGAAAATATCACGGAAATCACTAACCTGTCCCGCGTTATCTCTAGGAGCTGCCCAGTGGTCCGACCTGTTCCTGGAATAGAAAAGCTCTTTTAAGGCCCGGTGTACACACCCGATTTTTCAAGTTGCGGCGCCGTTGGGGGGTCGGATCAATGTGATGCACACATGTTGCGGGGCCGGATGAATTAATCCGTGAATTTTTAAATCTCTTCAATGAAAAATTCAATGTCCAATTCCCTATCCGCCATTGTACGAAACCACGTGAATACTATGATGTGTGCACCGCTCAATATACAACAGACTACTAAAAGACCGCAGGTACGTTTACAGTCCTGATGCGGCCTAGAGGAAAGTGCTAGGAAAAAACGACCCCGATATGGCCGTTGCGGTGCCGCAACGGGACGTCGGTATGTGTGCATTCTCCCATCTGATACTTTGTACCCCTTAACGGCACCGCAACTTAAAAAGTCGGATGTGTACACCGGGACTAAGCGTCAATCTTTTTTTTCTGTCTTAGAACGAATGTAACAAGATAATGACACTCCATAATGGAGTTTTTGGTATCGTTAGATCGGGCATGGCATCCAGATGGTGCGCTTGACTGGCAGGAACAGTACAGTTGGGTCGGGACCCTGGAGTCCAAAAACCTACTTTCATGGGCAGTTTTCAGCAAAATGTTGTGCATTTTCCCAGCACACAACGAAGAGTTTTTGAATATGCTGCTCTTCCCTTCAATCTCATCTTAAGGGTCATCTTAGTCAAACGGACCATTATAAATTAGTTATTTTGGTCGAATTTCTCCCATATGGAAGACGATGAACTATGTCGAGAAGGTGTGTCACCTGAAGCATAGCTTCATGATATGTTCACTATGTATCACTAACCAGAAACACCAATCGCGAAATACTACTTCGAGAAGCTAATAACTTTTGAAAATTTGATGGAAGACTGAATTACTGTATACACATTTCATTTGCCAATTTTTTTATTTTAAATTCTGGCTTTGATTATAGTCATTAGACAGCAGAAATACAGAGATGCATTAACTCCAAGGTGCTCGTCATGATAATAGGATTAACAGGAAAGTATCTAGGTCGAATTTTAAGCAAGAAATTAAGATGTTTATTAATTTTATGAACGAATGTGATTATAGGCGATAATTATTATATTGAATGTCTTCGAATAACAAATAATCCATTTTCATTGAAACGTGGGTACATCCATATTCATAATGTAAAAAAATATCTCAAATTGAACTTGAAGAATCTTAAGTTGAAGAACTTTTCACTGTTTCCAAATAGTCGACTGGATGGCGCAAAAGACATTTAATGAATGAGTGAAGTGAAATCCACTGATTATAGATTATCACCACAAATGTGTGATATTTTTCTTGATAATTGATCAGTATGATATGATGGACGAATTCTTTATGCCGACTGGGATTACGATGGTTATATATATATATATATATATATATATATATATATATATTTATTTATATATATAATTATTTATAAATATATATATATATATATATATATATATATATATATATATATATATATATATATATATATATATATATATATATATATATATATATATATATATATATATATATATATATATATATATATATATATATATATATAATATATATATATATATATATATATATATATATATATTATATATATATATATATATATATATATATATATATATATATATATATATATATATATATATATATATATATATATATATATATAATATATATATATATATATATATATATATATATATATATATATATAATATATATATATATATATATATATATATATATATATATATATATATATATTAATATATATATATATATATATTTATATATATATATATAATATATATATATATATATATATATATATATATATATATATATATATATTTTATATATATATATATATATATATATATATATATATATATATATATATATATATTTCTGTGTTTATGTATATATACATACATACACAGTAATGTGCCCCTGAATGGAGTTTGCAAAGAAAAAAAATCTCATTTTACGAGAAAAATGTATTCTTCATAAAAGTTTTGCTTGCTTTTCGTATACATTAATTTGTCTCAACATTTTTTAGTAAGAAATAAAGCAGAATTTCGCACATAATACTCAAATATTGTGCAGATTTATTGGAAAAATATGTTTGAACAATCAAAAAAGCCATTCAATTCAATATTTTAAATTTTCATGTCAATACTTGACAAAACTATTGCTTTCTATAACTACTGGCTTTGCCGAATATTCTGGCAGTTTAGAATATTATATTAGGTTTCCTATATACCTTACTCCAACATCATAAAATTACATATTTATTGAAGATCATTTTTGGGAGATTGTGTTTTCCAAGATAAATAAGTATTCCAGCATATTGCAACACTCTGTACAATTAAAGTCTGATAATGCAAAGGGGTCAAATAAAAATTTGCAAGTTGAACCAACGGCCAAATTTGGTAATTTGTTATGAGAATATCGTAATAGTTTTTAGAAATATCGCGCTTTATCTGCTGGAAATCATTTCCTTGCGTAAAACCCAGAGAGCAAAGAAAACATCCAATAAAAGTAGGTGCAAAACATAATTGATCCAGCGCCACCTTTTGGAGAACTACTGATTTATTGTTACCTTTGACAACAACGCTCAATGTTTTATACCAAGTAACCAAAGTTGGGCCCTGTAATGATTGTGTGAAATAAAAAAGTGTGGTAGAATCAGCAAAGTAAAGTTTTAACTCACCACTAGGCAAGTACCCAATCCAACAAATGTTAACGTCCTCTTCAAATCATAATTATGTATTGTTTTCCGCTCTATGAATTTCTGAGCGATCACATCCCCAACCCCCATTAACACACCTGTTTGACTTGATTGAATTAGGAGTGGATAAGTTTTTAGTAATTTTTGATATCTTTTTATCATAGAATTCATATTTAATGGCAAGATTGTAACGTAAACATTAATTATATCTGATAAATATCCTGGATATCTAACCTAACTTTCACTCGTGTATCGTGTATGAAATGATTTATTTTATCTTCATAGAAATATTCAGCTTATCTTTTTTTGGCCTCCACCTTCCAATGTAACAACCTTTAACCTATAAGGGTTGCCATGTTGAAGAAAATCTCCACTTTTATGGAACTATCAT
>JARQZK010005120.1:390000-397500 GCA_030704885.1 Cynegetis impunctata | reverse complement strand
ATATATCACATTAAAACTTCATACTTCACAAGTTGATTAGTCTTATATGATGAAAAATGAATATAGAAAGATGTATTTAAATTAAAAAAGCAACAATTTTTTATAAAAAATAAAATAGCTAACTTTTGTGAACCATGAAATACATCATTTTCTTATACAATTTTTGAATTCTTTTTTGCAGCAATGTAATGATGTGGGTTTGATGACTTATCTTGGAACTTTGACTAAGGGATGCAATGATTTGAACCAGTTTGTGAATAAGTTCAATATATTGTATGATAGGCAAGGACTGGGTAGGAGAATGAGAGGTATTTTCTTCTGAGGGCAGAAAAAACAAAGTATTTATTAAAATTTATAATAAACAATCCTTTAATTACAATGTTATGTCTTTTTTTGTGATCAATAGATATAACAGTTGGTACAAAAAATTTATAAAATCAATAATTTAAAGATTTGGAAGACTGTGTAATAATTCTCTGTAGATTCTTCAACTGATTCTTTTCATTTACACCTTGAATTCTAAATATTCATTATTGACATTTACTATGAGATATAAATCTTATTATTTTGAAAATTTATATATGCTGTTTAATTTTTTTAAATAATCTACATGAACCTCATCAAATTTGGTATAGAAGATCTTTACTACAAATAATAGCATTGTCATATAATATCAATTCAAATAAGTAGATTCCATTTTTTCGTAGATAAAGAATTTACGATTACATATACTTTCAGAAAAACCATTTTATAAAAACAGCACAGGTAACAGGACATAGGTAAGTCTACAGACATTAAGTGTCACCGGAAGAAGAAAATTATAATATTTCATTATCAAAAATTATGCTTGGTTCAATCTTTATAAACTTTAATAAAATATTTTAGTAATACTTTCTCGAACAGATGTATATATACCTGTGTCTGATTTTATATACCCTACTTAAATCTGTACTGAAATGTTTAGTACTAAGATTTGTAGGATTAACATATATCCTCAATTCCTATTTGTATATTTCTCAAAAATGAAAGCAAGAATTAAAAACATTCTTTCTTTGGGATATTTTATAAAATTATACTTCTTTCTCTAACTGCATATGTGATTTTATTAAATACTATTTGATTTTCTGACTTCATATTGCCCTGTTGTGATACTTCTGTTCATAGCAATCGGACTCTGAATGTGATAGTTTCTACAGTATCCCAAAGTGTATTAGTACATAGAACAGATGATTCTATAAACAGCAATACAATTCGCATAGTATATAAGGATGAGGTATCAAGCATTCTATTGTAAGATTTTATGTCAGTTCAAATGTGAATAGGAACTATAAAATCCAAAAATTCAATAAAATCGAATAAAAAAATATAAGAAGGAACCTTACTGTATTCAGTTGAACATGTAGTAGGTTAGATAAATTCAATTGAACAAATGTAGTGCTTGATACATTTATCTTTTCTTCTTTTTCTTTGTAGTATATTTTAATATTTCATATGCATAGGCATTACGAAAATATAAATATTCTACATGAAATGCATTTGTCTGTCCTTGACTAAAATATTTGAAACATGTCCTTTTACTACTAATTACCAGTAGCAACATTAAAAACAGACATTCTCAGAGCTTAAATATTTGTGTATCAATTTCATATTATTATCTTGAGTAGCGTGCCATAGCTCTAACTGCATATGTGATTTTATTAAATACTATTTGATTTTCTGACTTCATATTGCCCTGTTGTGATACTTCTGTTCATTGCAATCGGACTCTGAATGTGATAGTTTCTACAGTATCCCAAAGTGTATTAGTACATAGAACAGATGATTCTATAAACAGCAATACAATTCGCATAGTATATAAGGATGAGGTATCAAGCATTCTATTGTAAGATTTTATGTCAGTTCAAATTTGAATAGGAACTATAAAATTCAATAAAATCAAATAAAAAAATATAGGAAGGAACCTTACTGTATTCAATTGAATATGTAGTAGGTTAGATAAATTCAATTGAACAAATGTAGTGCTTGATATTTATCTCTTCTTCTTTTTCTTTGTAGTATATTTTAACTTTCATATGCATAGGCATTACGAAAATATAAATATTCTACATGAAATGCATTTGTCTGTCCTTGACTAAAATATTTCAAACATGTCCTTTTACTACTAATTACCAGTAGCAACATTAAAAACAGGCTTTCTCAGATCTTAAATATTTTTGTATCAATTTCATATTATGAAATTGATTGAGTAGTGTGCCATAGCATATAGAATTAGGCTCTCTGAATAATCCTGTAGAATACAAATTAAAGAGCTAAAAGTTTCAGAATAGAAAAAATTAACATTATGTGAGTGCTAATGTAGGTATAAATTATTTGAATTTGATAAATTATATAAAAAAAAACTAATGATCAGTTACTTTAGGTACATACGCAGATATTTGAAATTTATCATTAACTGCATTTATTTTAAGTGGAAGTAAATCCCAATTGTTGAAAAAAACTTCAATGAAAATATTGGTGACAATTCGTATACAGTATAATTTGTAAATATGTATATCTGTGTTGCATATTTCTAAAAAATGTAGCGTTTATCGAATCTTATATATTACAACATATTGAAATTATCTACAACGTGTACAATGCTACCTTATTTCTGACTGTGTTTTCTTGGTGCGATGGGTTTTGTTAACAATGGACCATTTAGAAACCATTTCCTTTATGTTTGATTCTCATTAAATTTATGACAATGTTGAAATGGAAATGGTCACATAATCTCATGTTGTCTTATCATGACCAATGAGTTCTTGAAATAAATTTCCGCTAATTTCTCTGCCATGTAGAACTTGATTAGAATATCTCAGAAGGGCTTGAGCAAGATCCTTCACACACCACTTTCGATCTACTAGTATTCTACACACTGTGTCCAATTTAGACATCTGCTGGTGCCCACATGTATAATAAATTAGAGATGGCACTCCGGCTACACTTGCTGCAAGCCACTGGATTATAATTTTTATTTGTACATCTCCTTTTCGGGAAGAACCGCAACCCCAGTTTCCTGTTGCTATTGGTCGGATACCTCCAGTTTGTTTTTGTGATATTTGAGATATCTGAAAATAACGAAGCAAGCAATGTAAATTATCAATTTTTAATGATACTTGATTTTCCATATATGTAATATTGATTATTTATTTTTGAATATGATTTCATTGTTTGGAAGAAGCCTAAAAATTTATTATTAGCCAATCATGTTATAATATTGTATGTATACAATCTTGATGTGATATATACCTATAGCTTTCATCAATGCATTAGAGTTCAACTTGAGACCTATTGCATTATGCATCTTGAACTTTCAGTTGAATTTTACCAGATCAAAGAAACAAGAAATAGAGATTGTAGTAATTAGCAAATATTTTTAGGTATTGCTGTTACGAGTTACAGACATGTTTCATAAAACAATAATGTAATTTTTTTTGTATCGAATTGATGTAGTAACGTTTGGCTTCTTGCATATATCAACAGCAAATAGGAATTAATATTGAGAAATGAAAACAACGTTGTAATATTATTTGGTAAGCTGTCCAAATGAAGTATTAGGCGTTATAATGCACGTTAATTCTATCAAATCAAGATTGAAATTGTAAGCACAGGATACTATGATGGAAATATTGTTAGTTATAGTAAATCAAAGTAACTGTTTGTCAATGGAATGATGATATTAGAGAGTTAGTAGTGTAACTGCATGAATATCGCTTTACCTTGCTTTTTTTTGTTGGTTTTGGTAGGGAAACGTTTACTGTGACATCGTTTAAAGTCTGAATTATTGGTTCAGTATTATAAGAAACGAACCAAACTCTACACTTTTCTTTTGATTTTGTTATTCTATTTGAATTGTCTACTTCATAATTGAAAGCACGTGCATCCCGCCTGGGTGGAGTTTTTCTCCCAATCTGTTAAAAAAAGAGCCCAAAAATTTCCCAGTATTGAACAAAAATTATGTGAAACTATCTTCTCGATAATTAAATTTTCTGCAGAATTTTATTAATTCCAACGGATTTTCAATAATTCCTAAGCATAATAAGAAATATATTTTTTGAATTAGATTAGTCTGTAATACGATAAACATTAGCTAGTTTCTTGTCTGATCTTTATCTATTGCAATATTTTTCCCTTTTATTTCTCAATGATTACTGAAAGTCCGTTTCATTGCGCAAAGCTTGAAATGAATATTAGTATTTCGCAATTCTGATGAAAGTAAGTGTTGTACAATTATTATAATTGAGTTCAAATATGCGATGGACTCACCAATTGAGCTGCTAATCTGTGTTTTTGCCTAGCTAACTCTAGGCTTAAAGATTTTGCGTTTAGAACTAACTTATTTCTAATTGTGTTTTTGGATTCTGTAGTGTTTGAGGTAGATCCCAACTCCTCAGTTAAAGGTACAGGCACTCCGGCAAAGGATTCACTCAAGGTACGTTTGAGCAGAGAACCAGCAAACGTGACCACAGCTAATTCCCGACTGTCGAGTTCTTTCTTGGTTCCTTTTTCTGTTTCTAATATTGGATCTTCCAACCACTTTGAGAACTGTTCATATAGTTCTTCTAACTCCGAACTAAAAATAATAATGAAATTATACATTTCGAAATATTCTATGCTAGTTACAAAATTTTTGAATAGCTTAAAATTTTTCTATAATTAAAAAAATAAATAAAATCTTATGTGATGTAAAAATCTCGCTAAGGTAGTAAGAAATATTTGAAATTAGTATATTTTTCAATGTTTCAGATGTTGGCTTCAAAACATTATTCAGATTCAGGTTTAAATGTCGAAAAAGTTGAAGTTTCGAGAAGACACATCGATTGACTTAGATAGGTGCATTATAATGGTTTTAACTGAAGTGTTTTTAGGATAATTTCTACATATACGGTTTTATGATGCAATGTTTCGAAAGAAAATTTATTGGTTAAATATGGTTATCTCATATTCCATGGAATAAAATTTAGCTGATGCTTTGTGTTAATTATTTTGAACGAATAATCAGTTTACTTATTTTTATTTTTGATCAAGTAGCTGCTGACACCTTTAGATTTAGATCTTCTAGCTTTAGTGAGTTCTCAACTCCAGCCTCTAGGGTTGCTAGAGGTCGCTAAGAGGAGCCAATTCTAATGGTATACACACTGTTGGATAACGACATATCATGGAGTTTTTCATATAGTTAGATCTGGAATGGCCTCTAGATGGGTGGAAATTGGAGTGCTTGGCAGGTCACTTGGGTCGGCCTTAAGTCCTAATAATTTACTTTTACCGGACTAATAAGGAAAATGATGTGCCTTTTGTCAGGACACAACCCAAAGACTTAGAACTTGTCCGTAAAGGTTACATGGATTATACTGCTGTGATGTCCTTAGTCAAATGTTGAAAATTAGTAGTTTAGGTCGAATTTCTCCCATATATAAAACGATTTTTAGTGAGTAAGAGATGTTATGGGTGAGATAAATGGTAGATACGAGGGACAAGTCACTTTGTTAGGAATTTCAAGAGACATGTAACTATACCAAATGGTATGCAACTATGTAAATCAGTGTTTAACTTGAACCATAGCGTCATGGGTGCCTGTAAAGTCTAGATTGAATGACGAGAACGTTTGAAACACGCCCGGATGACTTCTTAATCTTTTTTTGTCATTTATAACTAGAGAACTTTGAATTGTACAAAACCAAAACGTCTTGAAAGAGAAAACAAATTCGACAGAGAAACTTATTTCGTATTAAAAATCTTTTGATTTAAATATTCCTTTGATAAAAAATTTTAATGATCTGTACGAAAAAACTGGAAGGTTCCACATCAATGTCTAACTTATTCATCTATTTTGATGTTTATTGTTATCTGTGTTATTATTAAAACTTATTAATAATATATGTACTTCGTTTTGAAAAAAATTAAATGGGTTACTGTTCAAGATGCACTAATACTAGGGTTGCCATCACCTAAATTACCGATGGCGGACAAAAATTTTAAAAACCCCGGACATTTCGTGAAATTTTGATTTTTCCCCGGACACCCCGTAAAACATTTTCTTTTTTGAATAAAATAAAACATCGTTTATATTTTAGTTTTTCATTCATTTAAACTTCAAACCGCTTGTTTGCCATATAAACAGAACAACAAAAAACAAATAAAAGTCTATTATACACAATTTACAGTTTTCTCTTTTTTTGGTATCATCAAATAAAAAACATTTCATGACGATAATTTTTGGTAGATCAAAAATCAAATATAATAGATTCTACATTGTAATAGCAAATTATAGGATAGGTCCTCTAGTTCGGTTAGATAGGTTAGGTACCCAAAGTCTAAATTATTCATTAACTATAAATTGAAAGAAAGTAACAAGTTTTAATTTTAACGAGATCAAGTTCTTTTTACTAATTCAACTTAACTTGGAATTTTTCAGACTTGCCAATTGTTCCCAAAATGTCTTTATTTTTCATCATGAATTTGTAAAAGTCGGAGCAACTCAAGTCTTCAAAATTAGACTTTATTTTGATCAGAGAAAAAAAGCGTATGTGTATTTAGCAAATTTCTCTCCTTCCTTTATTACTGCGACCCTAGCAAAAAAACTCACTCTATATTCGCATTGTGAGCTGGTATACAAAAATATTACTATGCAATTTTGAGCAGATTAGAATATAGATGCTTGGAAAAAATTCGTCCACAACTGGTTTGCGTTTAATAGCTCACTCAAGCATCCCACACCCGGACACAAAATTTGTCCGGGTTTTACTCGGACATATTTTGAAAGTCCCGTCCGGACGCCCCCTAAACTAGGACAAATCCGGGGAAACCCGGACGGATGGCAACCCTAACTAATACTAACCTATATTCAGTACTGAAACTATATTCAGATGATCTGGTGGTTTCCTTCTTATTCGTTGGCGAATGTTTACTTTTGAATTTATCTATCCATCTCTGCTCATGCTGCAGAGAATCTTTCAAAAAATTCTCATCCAATGATTCTTCACGAAGTGCAAAACCAGTAGACCCTTCTCTTCGAACCCTGCAATTTTAAAATTATGATGCCGAATAATATTTAATTTGTCTATCCTACTTAATATCTTCATCACGCACTCCGGCACCAGTAACTGAAATACCTAAAGCATAACTGGAATCTGAAGTAGAACTCGAGTTCGAGGATGCATCTTCGTTGAGAGCATCTTTCAATTTTTTTGCAAAGTGATGCCTTCTTTCTGATGTGTCTAGGTCTATGCTGTATTTTTGATGAAACTTTTCGTCGTCACTTTCTATAAAAGCCAAAGATGTATTTATTTAACCATGATCCAGCTGTCGATAAATTAATCTTAAAACATAGTTCGATAAAGATGCTTCATTATGTAATATAGAACTTTTATAATTAAAGTTACCTTCTACACTAGTTTTTGCACTATGAAATTCGTCATCACTTGAACTATTGCAGCTTGAGTAAATAGTTTTCATGGTTTG
>JARQZK010005120.1:372500-385000 GCA_030704885.1 Cynegetis impunctata | reverse complement strand
TACGTGAGATCGTTCAGTCATCCATTTTACTTTTTTGAGCAGCTGGAATAAATTTAATTCATATGAATATTCCGAAATCCGATGAAAAATATTATTTTTTTCTGCCAAATCAGTTTTTATTGACAAATTTCTTTTTTCTTAATGGTCTTTGGTCTTGACTCGCGTCATTAGCCAGCAGATAACAATAAACAAAATTATTCTCATAACTAAGAGACAGACAGGGAAACTCATGCCAAGCTACTCGTCATGGCTATTTTATTCTTTATACACTAACAAGGTATTGAAAACCTTGTTTTTGATTTATTGAGAATCGAAGTTATATTTTTATATACCTTAGTACATTAACCTTAATACTTTTAAGACAAAACAAGAATCCTAAGTTATAAGGCTGATAATAATCTATGATGAACCGAAATTTGTTATAGAAATTTTGAACAGTAGTGTCTGAAATTGCTACCTTGGAATATTAGATGGTCCAGTGTACCCTCTTCGCCACAAGTACATAATGAGGATTCTTTAAAACCTATTCTATGAATATTAGTCATGAAGGAATGTCTACTACTCAATCTGCAAATTACCCTGATGCTCAAATGATGTATAAGTATTAGGTAACCCAAATTTTTCTACGTTCTTCCTCAATATAAGAAAATAGGTCCGAGTATACTAATCCTTGTTGCTATAATGTAGTTGCAAACAAAAAAGTTGTAGAAAATCTTCAGAAATATTCAATATATGAGTTGGAAGATAAACTTTTTTCAACTTTATGTGGGTTCTCTTTGGGTTTCCAATCTCCAAGAACCAGATATTTGGGATCCGCCTTTAGATTGTTTCATTTTTTAAAAGATAACAATTTATTGCAGTTTGATTTCGGTTGAACAGCAAGGCAATATTTTTCTCATACCTATGAGGGTATAATATTGTTTTCGTGTAGATGAACCAACGTGAAAATAAATGAGTATATTGAAAAGGCTGTAATTCAATATTTACATAGCTAACTAATCAGTGAACTCACTTTTTAGGCCAGTCAGTTGAGATAATCAATTGAAAATAATTCCAAAAGTTTTCAAACTTTAATGTAAGGTCGGGAAAGAGATAAAAATAAACTATAAAATTTTGCATCCTTTTCCGAAGTCCGGAACATTGTTAAAAGAGCAATAAATGATTATTTGCTGAATTCTTGCAACAAAAATTCCAAAAGTTCTGCAAACTTGGAGTCGTGTTGTTTATATTATTTCATGTCGAGTATCAAATTTGCAACCAATATAACGGTACGGAACATTTTTTAAATTCAAAATTAACGTTTTTCTTTGATAAACTGACCAAAAATAATTCCAAAAGTTCTGCAAACTTGACAGATACTTCGAAAAAATAAACCGAACAGTTGTATAAATTTGCAACCTTTTACGTTGATCAGAACATGTTTATTTATAATTTTTTTAAATCGTGGTCATCTTTTCGAGCGAAATGGTCTCGAAATAATTACAAAAGTTTTGAAACTTGGTTGCAAATTTAGAAAACATCTGTTCTGATGCATTTGCAAATATGCAACCTTGTACGCTGTCCGGAACTTCATGCAATTTGCAGAAATATAATTTTTCGATTTTCATATTTCCGGGTCGCATACAAGGTTGCAAATTTGCGAATGCAGCAGAATAGATGTTTTCTAAATTTTCAACCAAGTTTCAAATCTTTTGTAGGTACCTAATTATTTTCAGACCATCTTGCGCGAAAAAATGACCACGAATTAAAAAAATTATAAATAATCATGTTCCGGTCAAGGTAAAAGGTTGCAAAGGACCCCGCAAATATAGTTAGAAAAAATTACGACAGCTAAATTCGCTCATTTGTGGATATATTATAGATACTGACTAGCTATAAAACATATCAGTTTTAAATTCTGTTCTCACGACTGGTTTAGGATATAGAGTGGTCCAAATGTCAATGTCCAGAAAAATCATCTTCACAATTATTAAAAGTGATGTTAACATACAGATTTTTACTAAAATATGATAACTTCATTGAAAAGCAGTTTTTTTGAAGAAGCCATCCAAATATCTCGAAAATGAGTTCGGCATAAACAGGCTGTTTACTCGATGAGTTTGTGTATGTGGCTTCAACTTCGACAGTTTTATGTCAAAAAACTCTATTTCTAGCTCAACTGATAACAGACGATATCTCAAATAGTGAAAGAAAATAAAGCTTCCTACCATGTATAGTTTAGAAAAAAAATGGTCCAAAAGTTGAAGTCTCCGAATTTTTTTTCTTTATTACTTTAAAACTTTTTATTTGTGAGGTGCTGTAGAAAAAGTGACTCAATTTTATATAAGTAAGTCGAATAGTCTATAAAAGGCACATATCATGTTAAAACTGACGTTTATATACCGTATGTTCATTTTTACAGGCATACCTGGTAGATAAATAATAATGTATTAATTACTTTTCATCTTGAGTCCTATAGTAGCGAGGTTCTTGAATAAAGAATTATTTGTACACTTTAATTTTGATCAGATTAATATTCATAATTTAATGTCTCGATTCGTATCATGAGCTCATATTTCAAAATATATTGCAGTTTTGCTTTGTTTGTGGAATCCAGGGATTCCTTAGGAACATGAAACGAATAGATCGAGAAGACGATGCCGAAAAAAGAGAAATTGCTTTAACTAAATGACAGGAACGAAATATGGAGGAAGTACCTATAACGCTGTTCACAAGACTGTATAAATTGCTACCTCCATAGTACCTATGGATTCAGTATAATGAAGACCGGTAGTCCGTATCGGGGTACTACTGTACCTGCAAATCAGGTGCAAGAACACTCGGAACATGTGCTCATGTGGCAATGGTGTTGTGGGACCTTGGTTATTCTCGTATGCTCCCGCACGTGAAATATCCTTCCACAAAAATTATAGATTCAGTAATCAACGCGAATCTAATTAATATTCAAATGTGAAAATAATTCTTTATTCAAGAACCTCGCTACTATAGGGCTCAAGATGACAAATAATTAATACATTTTTATCTACCAGGTATGCCTGTAAAAATGAACATACGGTATATAAACGTCAGTTTTAACATGATATGTGCCTTTTATAGACTATTCGACTTACTGATAAAAAATTGGGTCAATTTTTCTACAGCACCTCACATATAAAAAGTTTTCAAGTAATAAAGAAAAAAAATTCGGAGACTTCAACTTTTGGACCATTTTTTTTTCTAAACTATACATGGCAGGAAGCTTTATTTTCTTTCACTATTTGTGATATCGTTTGTTATCAGTTGAGCTAGAAATAGAGTTTTTTGACATAAAACTGTCGAAGTTGAAGCAACATACACAAACTTATCGAGTAAACAGCCTGTATATGCCTGACTCATTTTCGAAATATTTGGATGACTTCCTTAGAAAAACGTACTTCAGTAAAAATCTGTATGTTAACATCACTTTTAATAATTGTGAAGATGATTTTTCTGGACATTGACATTTGGACCACTCTATATCCTAAACCAGTCGTTAGAACAGAATTTAAAACTGATATGTTTTATAGCTAGCCACTATTCATAATATATCCTCAAATGAGCGAATTTAGCTGTCGTCATTTTTTTTAACTAAATGTGCGGGGTCCTTTATACAACTGTTCGGTATATTTTTCCGAAGTATCTACCAAATTTGCAGAATTTTTAGAATTTTTTTCTTGAGGTTTATTGAAGAAAAAACATTAACTTCTAATTTAAAAAAATGTTCCGTACCCTTAAATTGGTTGCAAATTTGATACGTGATATGAAATAATATATTCAATACTACTCCAAGCTTGCAGAACTTTTGGAATTTTTTTCACAAGCATACAGCAAAATTCAAAGTTATTGCAATTTTAACAATGTTCCGGACTTCGGAAAAGGTTGCAAAATGAGATTTGTTGATTTCTCTATGTAGCATTCACTTGACCGAAGTTTAAAAACTTTTGGTATTATTGTTAAAGTTTTCGATTTTCAATGTCTTAACTGACTTTTTTTATTAGCTAAGCCGGAAATTCGATTGGTCTATCGACCAATATTAATTACCTGTGTTGATCCATCTGTTAATGAGGTCTCTCCTATTTTAGAGCTAGCAAAACAGATTTTTAATGCATTTGCTTCAGCCCTCTCTAGTTTTCCATCATGTTTAATTTGTACAGGACATAACGGCAAACTACATTCTAACCAGTCTTCAATTGTCAACCATTCCTTTCCACTCATAACCTATAACACATAAATTTTGAAACATTGAATAAATGAATCGAACTCAAATTATAATTAAAACAATAAAAACCTGACTATATAAGTTCTATCATCAAAATATTTGAATCACAACTATAACAACAAAAATAGAGTTTAACTTTTTTGTCCTTAGAATGTGACTTCAAATCTAGGTACTTGTTTAATTATGAATGTTCAATGAAGATAAGCAACATTGTTCTGTTTTATTGATAACATTACCTGTCGCATGATTTTGATCCTGCCAATACAGTTGTCCTTTTTTTCTATCCAATCAAAATAATGCAAAATACTTTGCAGCTTGGACTTTTGAGAGGGCAAATCCAAACTTTTGAAAAAATTTGAAAAATTAAAGTTCCGTAATGTGGGGTGGCTTTTCGTGGTTCTTCTTGGAAAAGTGGAGAAAAATGCATTTGAAATAAGCGAGGACACAAAATCATATTCCAATTCAGTACAGTCAGCTGGAAAAATTTGATGCATACATATTTTATA
Source organism: Cynegetis impunctata (assembly GCA_030704885.1). NCBI lineage: Eukaryota > Metazoa > Arthropoda > Insecta > Coleoptera > Coccinellidae > Cynegetis > Cynegetis impunctata. Next base: position 380,257 of record JARQZK010005120.1, on the reverse strand, counting down.
GTGTTAAGCAGAATTAATCATATGGTGCCATTTAAAGTTGTTATTTATATATGTCCAAAAATGGGCTGCAACTAATATAACATTAATTTAAATTAGTGTTTTCAAATTTGCGGGGGAAAAATTTCATTATCTATTTTGTCATAGGTATAATACATTACAATAAATTAAAGATCAAATCATTAATATATGCGTGTGTAGAATTATTGAAATTTCGCAAACTATTCTTTATTTATTCTCAAAATTTTTGTCCGACCTAATTGCAAAATTATTTCGATAGGTATGTGTTTTCAAATGATATCAAATTGTTTTAGAAATGTTTGTTAAATCATAAAATCTGAGCTTAATATGTTGTCGTCTACAATCTAGTTGCCTCTGGAACAAGAAAATTATACCTACACATTTAAAAAAATTGAATATTATGAGAAATCAGAACCGAAATATTACATTTAAAATTGATAATTTCTTCAAATTTATGTACATACGTTGTTGTTGTAAACTGAAATGAAGTCCTCCTTTAGGCTTCAACTCCTTCAATTTGAGAGCTCTGTTCACTAAGTTCGGCAGAATTTTATTGAAAAACTTATTTCTCTCTTCGATATTTAAATCATTTTCTAAAAAAGTTTTTAATCCTAAAAAAAGATCTGGTTCTGGGTTTTCATCATCTGGATCTAAACTTATGCTGTAAAAATTAATTTTTCATTCAGAAAATAGGGATTAGGAACGAATAAGAGATAAAAACTTGTTACAAATGAAAAGAAAAAAGATATATTCTTATAAATAAATCTAAATTCACTGGAGGAGATAATTTTGAATTTTTCATCTTATATTTGTATCTTGAATCTACAAACATATCTTTTTTAGAATTAGTTAATTATTTTCAATAAAAATATGTACGACTTGACGGCAACTCATTGCTAAACAAACGATACGTAAGAAAGCCCAGTAGTATATTCATAAGATTACAGATAATATACAATTTTTGTATATGAGAAATATAAAACACTTGTTTTCAAGTGAATACATGAAATTTATTACACTGTGTCATACCAACAAGGAGAATATAATTAGTCAAGACATTGAGGTTAAATTAATATTTAATAATTTAACAGTGGTACAATCCATTTCGACGAAAAAAACGTTTATGAAATTTATTCTCGCCTGTGATGGATGTTGAAGAGCAGAAAGAATGTCTGATATTCTCAATCAAAAATAATTAGACAATTTGAGATAACTAATTTCAAACAAAAATTCAACAATGTTTTACAGAGAAATTGTAATTGCCTTTTCTATTTGTAGCTTGGTTAGTACTTGTTTAATTCCTTCCTTGAAATATTGTTGAATAATTATTTAGATATGTAGTAAGAAAATTAAATTGAAGGACATATTTGTTGTCATTACTTGCATAATTCGTATATTTTTTCCATCTCATCTATCAACTCTTCGATTTCTTTGATTTTCCCGATCCTGGTTAAATGTTGTTTTACTTTATTCCACCATGGAAGATCGCAAGGCAACATGACGAGGGCCATATTTTAGCTGTAATAAGAAATAAATAAAATCCATTTACGACTTATGATTCTGCAACAATTAAGTTGGTCTTTCCACCTCATATTCATCAAAGGATATATCGATGATACCGTAGGTAATATATGAGGCTGAATTTCGTGGTTATGTTTAGAGATTGTCCTAGCAAATTTCAGATATTAATTTATATATATATATATATATATATATATATATATATATATATATATATATATATATATATATGTATATAAGTAGAGTAAGGGCGGCATATATGGACCACCACAAGGATTTTTTTCAATAAAACTCCAAATTTTCATGTATAATCATCCTTATTCATTACAAATAGTTCGACTATTATTTGGCATCAAAAACAAATAATAAAATTCTCAAAAATAATCAACATCTCAAAAATAATCAATATTTTCTAAAATACATAATTTTTATGAACTTGCAAAAAGTGAACAAAATATGGACCACATGGTTTCAAATATGGACCATGTTGTTAATTTGCTTCGGAATGATAGAAAAAAATATCAGTCAATTATTAGGGTACAGACTAATCACTGGTACAAAATTCGCACACATAACAGTCAACCATATCTTCTATGGCAGTACACTCTTCATGAGCCCATCGCCTACAACGTGCACATTGTATCCATTTCTCTCCCTGAATATCTTCCGAAAAAAGGCCACTACAATACAAGCATTTGCCATTTACATTTTGGGAGAGATCAGTACTTTCATCTGTGCTATCATTGACTGAATAATCACTCTTGTCAGAACTTTCAGGAGTTGATTCCTTATTTTTGAGATCTTTCTTCTCTTTCTGGCAATTTTCTTTGGCACTTTCTTTGATTTAATTTTTACTTCCAATGATTTTTCTTTCTTCAATTCATCTATTTGTTCCTTCCTTTTTATCGATGTTTCCAACTCTTGCTTATAAGGCGAAGAAGTTAAAATCATAGATTTCGTGGCCCTTCTTCCTCTGTTGCTGACCGTTATCTTTAAACGTGGCATGGGCTGCAAGACTTTCGAAGATAAATATGTTCTAGCTGATGTGGAGGGGCCAGCCATTGAATCATCTGATCGTCGACTGGATACAATGAACGTACCTCAATAAATGCCCGTGGTCCATATTATAGAACCGGTCCATATATGGCGCACTTACTATATATATATTTACAGTCAAACGTAAAATGATCTGTTTCGGGCTTTGCCTAGTCGATCCTAGAAGAGACTGGCAGACTCGGTCAAACGTCGATCTACACCTTACTTATAACATGTTTAAACAGATTTAAACGTGTTCTCTTGCGGTGTCCCGATAAATTTTTTTGTCATTTCATATTTGTACATTGAGCGTGCGGGTGTGTAAGATTAAAGATGGGTGTATCTAACAGTGTTGTTACTGAAAACGTGGATAAAGAAGCTTTAAACGTGAAGTTTACAGAGAGAATTACTAATTTTAATAAAGATAAGTGTTCATTTCATATAAGATATAAACAGATGTATGAGCAGATTACCTGTGAGGTAGAATCAGTTAAAGTATCTATAAAGAAAACGTCTTTACAGTATCGCTGTCTTGAACGCTACGAGATTTTGTGTTTTGGCAACGAAAAAAATACTAAGACATTATCGGATACAAAAATATATAATACTACGTTACGGACGACGAGTGATTCGGTGTGATTGAACATGCTAATCAGGAATATGGTCATGGTGGTAGACACCTCACAATGAATTGAATAAAAAGTATGCAAAGAGAATATTCTGAAGTTTGAAGATGTGCCCGACGTTCAGCTGTCTCTAAGAGAAATCAGTACAAAACATTCTAAATTTGAGGGGGCAAGGCTTTATAACATGATACTGCAATAAAAAATGCTTTCGAAAATTATGGTGTGAAAGATCTAGGTAATGTATTGTGCAATTCTAAATGTCATAATGTATCAGTGGCGGCTCGTGAGGTTTTGGTTTGAGGAGGCTACAAGAGGTGTTAAAAATACACCATAGCCGAAAATTTTTAGGATTTCAAGGTCAATATAATTTAAAGAAAATCAAAGTAAAACAAGCACCCTAAGCTATCAATTTGTTTTCACTTTCGAGTGTCTACCTTGAGACCTACAACTCCTATTTACAATATTCACAAAAATTCTTCTCAGCCAATTAATCAATTCATCTATTCATCAAATTTTTTCTTTCACATAATAGGTACCTACCTACCTACTTAACGAATTTTTTAACAGCTGGTGAGAGCAAATAAAAAGTTATTATATATTTTTGAAGATTAGCGGGATTCTGCGATCTTTAACATTAGCAAAATGATCTATAATATCCTCATAAAATTTTTTGTTTTTCGCCAAAAGTTTTACCAATTCCTTTTCAATAGACAACAAACTAATATTTTTCAAACGATCCTGGCTCATTGAATATCGTAAATAAGTTTTAATTCTCTTAAGAGTGGAAAACGAGCGCTCTACGGAAGCCGATGTCACCGGGATAGAAACAATTAGACATAAGAGTTTATAAACTTGGGGTAATTCTTGATTCAAATCATTATCAAAAAGATATTTAACAGTCCTCACATGATTTTCATTGTGCCCCAAAATTTCATTGTCATTATAAACAACACACAGTTCACTTTTTATGGCCACCTTATCAAAAAAAGTGTATTTTTGACATAAATTTTCCAAAAGGTTATCTGGAAAATTAGCCGAAAATCCGGTGAACAAATTTTTATTGAGTAAGTCGAAGAAATGCAGTTCTTTCAAATCAGAGAACCTTATTTCTATTTGACCCCTAATAGTATCCAAAATTTCATAAAATATTTGCTTATAGTGAAGCTCCATATCTGCGTAACTGAATTTCTTTCGTTTTGGGCTAAATTGAGTCGTATCATCAGTAGTTTGAAATACAGAAAATAGTTTTTTAAAATAAACTTCTGCACGAAATTCTGAAATTTTTTCCAAAAGAAACTTGAGCCGATTTCGTGAGTAAATTACATCTGAAAACTTGTGCTGTAAGATTTGAAAAACTATTTCTGTTTGTTCAAAAATTAATTTAAAGATGTTTAAAAAATATATAAATTCCTTATCTTGTAAGTAAGATATTAATCCGCTTGCTGTATTTAAAGTTACTTCATCGGTGAAAAATTCCTCACTCTCAACTAGGTATAGAATTAAATCCTCAAATCCTAAGCGGCCCCAAACAGAGACATTTTCACTAGTAAAAAGTAAACATTGCCAACAAAATAATTTATTTTTTACCTGTGATCCGGTTAGGCAAGGATTTCTCTCATAATTCCGTGTATTAAAACCGCGGTTTTGTTTTCTGTTACGCTGCACCAAATTGTTTAATTCAGGGGTAGTTTTTTTTTGTTTTTATCAAAACTTTATCCTCATAACTTAGGGCACTAAAGTTATGGGATAACAAATATTCCACTAAGTCACCATTGAAATTTTTGAAATTAATTTCAGTAATCACTCATTTTAAAACAATACGCGTAACGCGAGTTGATTCCGGCGTCCATTATTCAGACAGTACGAATACGAATTACGATCATACTACGATTCAATCAACGACTTTACTCGATGTCAGGGAGATTCTATAGTTGTGATTGGTCGACATTGTATAAGGCTGGAGTTTATCGGTGTTGCCATGTACATGTGTTTTGGTTTTCTATTTCAATGAAGTATTCATTCGGAGTATTTGTTTTTAAGTGGTGTGAGTTTGCTTTTCTGTGGCAGGCATAATGAACGTTGAGAATATACCTTTCTAAGCTTTCCGCAGCGTTGCCACAAATCTTGAAATGAATGAAATGCAGTAAATGTAAATACCTTCTATCTTAATTAATACATTATATTATATAATGTAGGTTGAAAGGAAGGTAGGTGCATAAAATAATATGATTTTGATTAATATGAATATGCTGAATGCTGACTATTCAATATAATATATATATTAGTGATACACGGAATATTATTGAGGAGGCTTAGCCTCCTTAGCCTCCTTTGACTAGCCGCCCCTGTAATGTATATAGAGAAAATGTTTTATTTTAATTACAATATTGAAACAATAAATATAAAAAAAATTAACGTTTTGTTGTACCTAATCTAACATTCTTATTCCTAATTGAAGTTTGACTGGCGAAACCCCGATTTCATGAAATTAAGTTTCTCCACGATCATCACAGAATTCGCCAATTCTGATATCAAATTTGATTACAGAATGCTGGAATTCTATCTCTTGAGACTGAAGAAATATTCTGCAACAACTCTGCCCCCATGCAATTTAAATGTATTTACATTCTCTCCCTTGTTATAGAATAATATTCTCACACTGGCTAGCAATAATAACATTAGCCTTGACGCAGTTGACTGTCATCGTAGTGGCAAATTCAAGTAAGTGTCAAAATTATTGCTGTCACGTTTTCATTCGATAATATAATAAGTAGCATGAATTTATTCAGTGATGTATTTAAAATTTCTGATCGTGGAGAAAGTATAGTCTGCTACTCGGTTAGAATGAAAATTCGTGATGCTCGTGGTTCCTCACGCTCGTCTTCGACTCGCGTTCGGAACTTTTCCACTCGCATCGAATTTTCATTCTAACCTTGTTACAGAATATACTATTCGACGTTTGCCTGATCGAATCAGGCTCTCCTAGATTTGACGAAAATTCTTTAATCAAAGGCTGAAAAACGTTATTTATTTGGGCTTTGACTAATACTTTAAGTCAGACCTGAGGAGTGACTAGTCAAACCTAGGAGCGCCGGCGCATCGAGGTTTGACTATAACATATATATAGCAGGGGCGGCTATTTGAAGGCGGCTAAGGAGGCTAAGCCTCCTCCTCAATAATATTCCGTGTATCACTAATATATTATATTGAATAGTCAGCATTCAGCATATTCATATTAATCAAAATTATATTATTTTATGCACCTACCTTCCTTTCAACCTACATTATATAATATAATTTATTAATTCATTTCAAGATTTGTGGCAACGCTGCAGAGGCTTAAAAAGGTATATTTTCAACGTTCATTATGCCTGCCACAGAAAAGCAAACAACGGTGCGAATAAATTTCAATGGTGACTTAGTGGAATATTTGTTATCCCATAAGTTAAAACGATAAAGTGTTAATAAAAACATTGCGACCTACCCCGGAATTAAACAATTTGGTGCAGCGTAGCAGAATCGCGGTTTTAATATCAGAAATTATGAGAGACATCCTTGGCTTACCGGATCACAGGTAGAAAATGAATTATTTTGTCGGCAGTGTTCACTTTTTATTAGGGAAGATGTCTCTGTTTGGCACTGGCATCTATGCAGGAATTATGGTAATTTATTTATTTATTCATAAACGGGCAAACCCCTCTTTAAAATATACAGACAATATATAATATGAGATAAACAATATAAAAAACAAAAAAAAAAAAACATAAAAAATACAAAAAGATACAATATATATCACAAAGTATCACAGAGTAGCCACTCCATCAAGAGATTTTTTAAAAGTACACAAGCTCACACCAGTTATACATACACCATTCGAATTAACTTGATTACCCAGTCTCAAAATACGTGATATGCTGCTATTGTAGCCATAATTAGTATGGTAAAAGGGAATGCTGAAAAGTTCACAATTACGTGTTGGTATTCTGTGGAACCTAAAACTGATTTGTGCCAACAATTCTGGACATGATGTTATGCCATGAATTAATTTATACAATAAAATTAAATCAGATCGATTTCGGCTAGTTTCTAAGGTATTAATCGAAATGTGCTCCAAGATTTGGGAATAATTGTATGTACTCCGGTATAAGCCCATTTTATAGGCAATACATCTCAAAAACTTGTTTTGTATACGCTCAAGATGATGAATATGAACTTGGTAATGAGGACTCCAGACAGGAGAGGCATATTGGAGACAAGAATATATGAGTGACATGTATAATATTTTTGTTGAAAGAATTGACAATTTCTGCGTATTTCTAAGAACAAAACCCAGTTTTCGAGAGCCACTGCTCACAGTTGAATTTACATGCTGAACAAATGTAAGTTTTTCATCAAATAATACTCCAAGGTCCTTAACAACCGTTACTCTTTTAATGATCTTATTATCAATATGATAATCATTCAGAATCATGGAATTTGCTCTACTAAAAGTAATACATTGGCATTTATCAGGATTCAACAACATACCATTTGATTCAGACCATCCTACCAATGAAT